>JAUEJL010088791.1:0-14466 GCA_032274825.1 Drosophyllum lusitanicum
ATAGCCCCACATAAAAAAACAATCAAGTGCTCAACATTTACATTTTACAATGACTCTAGTAGTCCAGTATATGAATAAGATAGTAACAACGTTCAAACTTTTATAAAAATATAACTTGCATGATGCACCATAAATAAACAAATATTCAAATAATTAGATAATACATATATAAAATAATTAAATAATAAATCCTTATCGGTTCGATTTGGTATTGGTTCGGTTATGTGTACAAAACAGAAACCGATCCACTATCTATCGGTTAATGAATTTTTATAAGCCGAACCGTCGGTTTTCATTTGGTTCGGTTTTAACGGTTTTATCAGTTGTGGTTCGGTTTTTTGGTTAAGATGCTCACCCCTAATAAAAGATATTTGAAACCTATTTTGGATAACGTTGTTTATTTGATACAAATTTTGAAAACAATTGTAATTATTGTCTTTTAAGTTTTTATGTGATTATAAATATTAAATAATTATACAACACAAAAGAAATAGGAATTTAAAAAAATGGTGACAAACGGTGTCAACACCCAAACCAGCGGTGGAAGCGTCGACGCGAGGTTGAGGGCAGACGTAACGGTTGAAACGTGGTATCATGATACGATGAGACATGATACTATATTTGTTATACAAGTCATCGATCAATATTGTTATACTTAGCGTAAGAAGATCATGTCTTTATTGGTTATAACTAAAAAAAAATTATACGAATGTAAAATATTCTAAATTGATAAAATTAAAAATTTGGTTAAATTTGATATTTTAAAATGTTATAAAGGGTAAATTTGGTTAAATTTGATATTTTAAAATTTTGGTTAAATTTGATATTTTAAAATGTTATAAAGGGTGGACAAATATGATATTTTAAGATTTAGAAATGACATATATACAATTCCTCTAATAATTTAAATACAAATTTGATTAAGAAAAAAATTGAAAATTCTAATTATAATTAAATGAATGGTCAAGATTGAACAACTAAATTTATATTATTAAAATTAAAGATTAAAATCATCTAATAAATTTGATACATGTTAGGAGCTGTTTGTTAAAACATAATAATTAAAAACGGAATGATTCTGTGATCTGAATAAGTCAAAGGTTCTATATAAATCTTCCTCCGGATATGACATGCTGTTTGATAAAGATTTTGAATGACCAATCTAAATAATCCAAATTACCATTTTAACCTTAATGGTGATAGATTATATTGTAAGATATGATTGTTTAACAAGGCAACGTGTGAAAGGAGTATCAGGATAAAATACTTGGTGCTTAATGATTCCAAATGTACTTTAACGTAGAATGATACAGCAATTTTCTTCTGTTTCATTCAACACAATCTTCATTCAGATACTGTAAGCAAACACGCTAAATGTTGAACGATTCAGCATTTAACGCTGAATGATTCCATTAAACAACAAACAAACATCCCCTTGGTCTTTTTTTTATTAGTAGATGAGCAATTAAATTTCTTTTTAAATTAAAGGCCAAGATTAATTCTATATTCTAACTGAACTCAGCTGTCTTGGTATCCCATTTGGTCTAGTAAACTAATACCATAAAACGGTAAAAAGAAACCAAAACATAGTGTTAAAACGACGTCTGAGACGTCGTTTATACGGTCACAACATCCTACTTTCAAACTTGGGTATAAGAAGCTTGAATAAAACAATTATTCAAGACTAACCTTCTCTACAAACAGAACATCAATAATAATTACCACTATTTACAGGGCTTAAAACATGATCTAAACAAAAATGCCCAAAGTCGCTACCTAAGTAATAAAACTTTCAATATGCCCCCATGAATATATATCTAAGATCTTCGGCGGTTAGACGAGCGGTTGAAGTTCCACTTTGGTCTTCACCGAAAGCCGAAGCAACCATTTTCCTCTTTTCTTCCTGCATTCACCAAAATTTTATTGATTCAAGGACAGATGTTGACCTGGGAAAATACCTAGATTTACTACATTATAACCCCTGAAGTACCAACCTGGAGTGCAAGAATTCTGTCCTCAACTGTGTCCTTAATAGTAAGTCTTGAGACTGTAACAGGACGAGTCTGACCAATTCTATGAGCTCGGTCAATGGCTTGATCTTCGGTAGTTGGATTCCACCAGAGATCTAAAAGAATAACATGAGACGCAGCAACCATGTTCAGACCAAGATTCCCAGCTTTCAGTGACATCAGCATAACAATCACCTGCAATGCATTTCATTTCTCGAATAAAATGTGGAAACGCTAAATTGTAATTTATATTCGGCTCAGCATATGAATTTCTGAGATGAAGGAAATGCACAAGTAGAGGGAGCAATTATTACGTTTAATCTCTAGCGGGTCAAATGGTGCGATTAAAAATATATAGCATAAAAAGTGTTTTTGGGTCAACCCAACCCATACCAAAAAGTTACCCGTTTGACCTTAACATGTTAACAACATGCACAACCCACACATTTAGCCAACTCTACCATCAAGTAAACTAAATTCAATAAGTAGAAAGTAAACCTGAGGATCAGTGTTGAATTCTTTGACAGCACGGTCCCTTGAAGCCAAAGACATTGAACCATCAAGCCTCCTGTACTCTATATAATACTGATTAAGTGACATTTCAACAAGGTCCAACATTCTTGTCCACTGGGAGAATACAATTGCTTTTATTGGTCCTTCATCACCCGATTCACCACCATCGCATCTAACTAGATTGGGTACTTCTGAATTTGAACTTTTTGTTCTGCAATGTGTCAAAATAATATCGATTGCTGCTTTGATCTTGGAAGAACTATAATCTTGCTGAAGAACTATAGATTTCTCATCAATTCTTGAAGAACTCGCATTATTATCATCAGACATAGAATTCCTTAATGTGGCTTTGTTAAATACAACATCGGGACCAATCGGGCTTTTGCATTTTGGTGTTGGGCATGTATTGTCATCCCCTGTTAAGTATTCAGATACACACTGATAGCAAAATACATGTCCACAAAGGGTAACCACAGCATCTTCTGGTGGATCCTGCAAAACAATCAAGTCAACAATCAGTTTTTAGTGTGTGCATTAAATGATTCAGTTCTGATTTATATCTGATTATTTTAGTTTCTGGATAATCAGTTTCATAACAATCAGCAACAAGAATGATATTTTGAGGGAAAACTGAAGTTACTTGCTCCTCATTTTTACCTTATTTTAACTACTTTACATCCACATATATATACTATATTATAATGCATTTAACACTCTCCTACTTTACATAATCCCTTAAAATTTCAGCAATCAGAAATTACTAATATACCCCTTAAATAACCTCAATTTCTCTCTCATACTTTACACACTTACCAATGAACACACTTTTCTATAACTACAGTACTACACACTTCTCCACTCCCTAAAATAAAGAAAACGGTTGTTTTGTTGTTTTTAAAAGTTTGGAAATGAAGAAAGGAGTTGATGGAAAGAAAAAGAAATGAAACGACACATTACCAGGTAGAAACTATTCGCCAAATACCATACCCTTATATTATGTAACACGACTTGTTATTGGGTAGAAACTATTCGCCGCGCTGCGGCTCTGGTGCTAGTAATTCTATAATGAATGAAGAAATTATTGTACACTAATCCTAAAAATATTTATTATCATAGTTAATAAATTTTATTTATTTTAACCACATATGAAAGGGTTACTGTTGGGATAAATCAACCAACTATCACCATATTAGCGACTAAGCCCCTTAACTTCTTTTTTTAGTAGTTTAATGACTTTACACTAAACCTTTTTAATAAAACGAATAAATTTTAGGGACTTGATAAATAAATCAAACTAAAAAATCCACCTGATTTATATATGTTTGAATCAGACAAAAAAAAGTTAGAAGACTTGATCGATAGACTGGTGGAAGTTGGTTGGTTTAATCCAACACTAACCCTAGATAAAAATTTCAGTTTTAACCATTTTATCATTAGTTACTTAAATGATCAGAATTTGTCAATCACTTAAAAGCCTCAAACAACAAATTATCTGAACTTTAAACCACAGAAAATTCAAATGTTCTCTTGCAGCACGGTCAAATATAACCGACAATCTGATTTTGATTATCAAATATGACATAATCAGTGTCATAACGATCATCCAAACACTCCCTATAACACTGTTCTGATTTTAGACCCGGACGAACACTGCATGATCTCAGTTATAAAAGAATTATAATATTGGAGGCCAAGGAGACTCACACTACATAAGCGACATATGTTGAGAGTTTCCAAGAGATTTAACAAATTGGCTCGCATATCTTTTGGGAGATTTCTTGCCATTTTTGTAGAAAGTCTACTGACAGATTCTGAGCTAAACCCCTTAACAAGCAATGGGTGGTCACAAGCTTGGCGAAGGCGCAGAAGCATCAAAAGAATATTTGCGTAATTCTGACTTACAGTACCTGCAGCTGCATATTCCTGCAATAGAAATTTTTTTAAGAATTGAAAAACAAAAATACACTATAAATTAACCAATATTCAGGAACTATGATATGGCGATTTGATTAAGTACTGATTGAATGTTTATTTTCATGATATGTTATATACGTTTCATATTGAGTTAACATGATTCCCATCGAGGCAAGGTTACAAAAGAGAAATTTTGATTGGTTGAATCTAGCTTAACAACAAAATTGATATTTTGTATAATAGATGTACCATAAATTGACTACCAAAGAGGGATCTTAGTTGGTTGATCAATTTAAGTTTGCCTGAAAAAGTATGTTTCACAATAAGGTATTGCATTGTTCTTGAAACATCTGAGTTAAGAGTTGAATTAGATCATGATAAAGAATGACCATTGCAGTCGAAGATGTTGGAGATAAGATATCACATTCTATACACACACAGCACCTTAAATCGTGAGCGTGATTCAGCTTCCAGCTTGAGATAGAACGCTCGTTCTTCAGTTGAGAAGTCAGTCATGGTCAAGTTTATTGTTTTCTTAGGCAAATTAATAATAGGCTTACCATCAATCAAAGTGCCTGCACAGAAAAGCTAAAGCTGATTATTGTCTTCCAAATAATAAAGAAAGACCGAATTAATACTTCAAGCAAGCTGTATCATATGGTTTAAAAAAGAAGTTTTAACAGAAAGGATAAGTCCCTTATACTTCATTGTTAAAACTACAAAAACGTACATGTTAATATGTTCTTAAGATATTTATTTGGACCAACCTTTCCAGAAAAAAAATAATGTTTACAGTTAATTATAAAGAACCTTATTTATCTTACAGTTGAAATAGTACACGGCTAACTTAATTATTTCCATTTTATCTTATTATGTTTCAAAAACTACTTGCGTTGATCCATCTACATGTAAATATTCAAAATACAGCCCTTTAGCTTGGTTATATCTAAAAGAAACGTGTTTGTGAGATTTTAAAGACGTGTGTGAATACATGTATGGCAGACAAAACAGAAAAGGCATACCTTTTGTTCGACGAAGCATTATTGCCTTCAGCACTGCTTGAAGTTTCCTATAACCCTGCACTGAGTTTCTTGATATTGGGAACTTTATTTGATTACAGAAAGATTTATAATTGGCGTACGGATCACATTTCAGAAATCTGAAATAACTATACATTTCATCAATCGAGTTCTGTATAGGTGTTCCAGATAAGCACCACCTTTTTTTCGCTCTAAGACCACAACACGATTTAGCCACTTGTGTTCTGCTATTTTTTATTGTTTGAGCTTCATCTAGTATCACCCGGAACCAATTCACCTTCGCAAGAGTTCCACTACAATCAATGGCAGAACCATCAAGACCCTTTTTACCCTTCTTTTTCTTACCAGAAACACCCCCTTTCCTTTTCTTATGATTACCAAATTCGCCACTTAATCCAAACCGATCCCCATTTCTCTGATCATCATCATCTTCCTCATCAAATACTTTAGTCGGGACTTCTTTTGCCACAATGGCATAAGTTGTAAGGACTATATCATACCTTGCAAGCTCAGCAGGATCTTTGGTCCTATTGCCACCATGATAGATTAAAACTTCAAGTTTAGCTTCCTCGGCAACTTTGTCATCAAGCTCACGGGCCCATTGTCTAAGCACACTTGCTGGGCACACAACTAGTGATCCCGCTGCGGGTTTCCGATGACTAAATCCTCGAGTTGAGCTACTGGCTTCCGTTATCACCTTTATCTCATCATTTTCTCCAGCCTGCTTGTCTTCATCTACCACAACTGGCGCTTTGCCATCATCATCATCATCTAAATTTAAAGCTTCAGCTCTTTTATTGCGAGAATCATCTGATTTTGGTTTTGAAGAAAATCTCTGATTCTGGATAAGCGCAATCATTGAAATGGTCTTACCAAGGCCCTGTGTAGGGAGATACAACAAACCTAAGTCTAGGTTGAATTCTAAATAAGATACTACCCATAATTGGCAGATCAATAGTAAATATGTTGCCCAATATATTACAATTAGTGGTGGAACAGGACAGGGCAGGCGAGATCAGAAACAAGTTAATTTAAGGAACTTTTAATAAAGGTCAAAGTGGGCTGATTTAAGCCGACCCTCAAAACACTTTTTAGTTATTTTTCAAATTTTCTAAATAACTTGTAAGTAAAATTTGATTACAAAACCATACTACAACAATAGTACTCTTAACTTTTATTTCCTTTTAGTTAAATTTAATAGCTTTAACCCATTTGATCCCTTAGAGATCAAACATACCCCAAATCGACCCACTTTTATAAATGGGTCAAAATTGCCACCTCTACACACTTCATAAGCTAGTAACCTGGTCGTCGGCTAAAATACCACCAGAACAAGCCACACTCATTTCCTTCTGAACCATCCATGCCAATGCGATTTTCTAGAAGAATATAACCAAAAGTCCAAAACGCATGGAATCATAAATAAATTAGTACACACGAACATTAAAAGTAAAGGAAAAATTCTGTAATCAGGCGAGTAGAAAACCTGGTGCCTTAAAAGAGAGACCGACAAAAGACCATCAGGCAAATTTGCTTCAGTTAATGGTTGATTAAGATCCTGAAAATAATAAAAGCATATCGTTTTCAGCGTCAAGCATGTCATAAATAGTGAAGAATTTATTGGAAACCAACTTTCTTCTTGGCTCAAATAATAGAATTACTAGAATGTATAACAATGTCTTAATGGTCAATTTGTTGGCTAATACCTTAAATAATTAAAACAATTAATTGTCTGATTTTACTTCAAAACAGTAGAAGCACATCTAAATACTATCTTGTGCAGCCCATTTTGTTACAGGTAATTCCATATCAGTATATCACATAATCACTTTCAGACCTGCCCCCCCCCCCCTCCCTCTCTTCCCTTTTTTTTTAGCATCACATGTTAGCTTCATCAAAGATCAACCCTTTACTGAAAATTTCAACTTCATTTACTGCAAATGTATTAAGTAGAACATTCTGGCTACTAAAAGCGGCTTATACAGCAATGGTTTCTTTCCTTGATTGATAAATGGATAAATTAATACCTGTAATGCTACTTGATAAATTAGCCTCTCATCACCGGTGGCTTGTTCATCAACAAGCTCTGAAGGGCGATAAGGATCAGGACCACCATATTGTGAAGTTGGACCAGACATAGGGGGTCTCATTGATGGTGGTAGAACCCTACTTCCATGGTTGTTGTCCTTCGTCAAATCATTAGGTCTCATTGATGGTGGTAGAACCCTACTTCCATAGTTGTTGTCCTTCATCAAATCATTACTGGCCCTACTGAAATTCTCTTCCATACGAGCCTTTGAATGATTTTGCCATGACTGTGTGTACATTTTTCCATTAGTTTGACGATTTTGACTGGTGCCTACACTCTTTACTGGAACACTTGGCCTAGAACTAGATGAAGATGCCTGAAGAGATGATGGAAGCATTCTTCTCGAATCTGTTGGGAAATAATTGATTATCAAACTTTGTACCAAAATAGCAGGGATCAAGAAAATCAAGACGCCATTAGATAACCTACCACCCTGAAATTACTTTTCTTTGAAGAAATTTGGTGTACTTACTTCCAAAATTGTTACTTGAACTGGATAGAATCTGAAGCTGGTCATCCAGGTCATGATTAGAATGAGACGAGTGCCCATTTATAGTGGGTTTTCTTGTAGGCTGAAGAGACCGTTGACTATACACGTCTAGAATTTAGATAAAGATCTGTTAAGTTAGATAACAGTAAAGTTGTTTTAAAGTATGGTGAGTCTCAGTAGTAGAGGATTTTCTTACCTGCATTACTTGTCCCGGATGAAGAAGCAAATGGTGTAAGAGCCCAAGAACTGGGAGCTGAAGTAGCCGAATCCATTAGAGGTGCATCATTTAGTGCTTTATATTTTTCTAGATCCCAATCACTCGACTCACTATCTGTAGAACTAATATCTATAGGTTCCATGGGAGGCACTACAACTGGATTACTAACTTCCCTTCCTGAGATCAACACATCAGAAGTGCCGTATATAGACCAACCTACATTTACATAGAAGAAATTGAGTCCCCGAATTTTGCATCAGAAAATAAACCAAAAGTTACCCTAATTAACCCTTAAATTAAGCTGCTAACCAAGCGTCAGCCTCTGAAATAAAAGAAGTATTCCAAAGTAGAACCAACCAGATTAAAGAGGGTTAGCATGATCGGGCACGTAACCTTAAACAGTCCCTAACGATTCAAAAAGATAAGCGTCAAGGAAAGAAAATTTTTCAAAATTTTGACATATGTTTCTTGAATTAGGTAATACACTTGACACATTTTCACCAAAACAGCAGATACACATTGTCAATTTCTACCCATTAAACGATAAATTGTTAACAATTAATAAGAAATAACTTTAATCTTACAACCATGCACACATACATTTGCAATTAACTTTGCAGGTAGAACTGCTCGTGAAAAAAAAAAGAGGAGGAGATTTTGTTTGGGCGCACCTCGTAATCGTCGCTCGCATCAAGAGTGAAGAGAGGCAGGGTTCAAGTATTTGTGTGATCCTTCGACGTCCGTCTACCGGGAAAAACCCTAACCCCCCTTGCTTTCAAGCTTCAATTGCAGACGACAGGCGCTGCTCTTTACTTTGCTGGTATCTATTTTAAGTTTGGGGATTAATTGCGCAGCGTCTTCTCACGGTTTTTTACTCCTCATTTATGATCCGAAATGGAGACATGGAGTATTCATTTGACTATACTATACGCTTTAGTCTTAACTTAATTTTTTACCCACCCAAATACCATGTAAAATTCAACCGATTTAACATGTAAAATTCACTAATTCATCTTTTTTTGTTTCTATATGATATAGTTATGTTTACTTTTCATTGTCTTAAGGGACTAATTTTAGCCTTTAAATTAATGGTCCGGATTGCATTTTAAAATTTTGGACAGTGTGACATTTTTGTAATTCACATGTGATGCTTTTACAAATCACATGTGATTGTATACTGAATCACATGTGATTGAATATTAAAAATTTAGGACTATGTTTTTTACATAGGCTTTATTGAATACAACTCTACTTATTAAATATGACTTAAATACGTCTTTAATTTATAGTTAAATTAGAACAATGGTTATGTTTCTACATAAAAGTAGGATATTATGTTGTCTTTTGTAAAACATCATTGCTAGAAAAATTTTAGTGACTTAAAAGGTTTAAATACCTTAAAAGCGCAAGTGTCTTCATTTTCTAGTCAGATAAACTATAATGTTTCATTTTTATTTTTTGTTTATATTTATTTGTTTCCGTGTTATATTTGTATCATGTTGTGTGATTCTGAATTCCTGACAATTAATAACTTACTGAGGTTTAAGGATTAGAGATCACACAACTTGAAGAAAGTAATGAGAGAAAACATAAAGTTAATTTTCGGATCACCAATTTCTAAGCAATCACAAGAGAACTAAAGCCATATCAACAGTTGGATTGTCGCAATTCATGCGTTGCAAATTTGAGATATATAGACTAATGGTCTGACGAGTGTAGAATTTGTTTGACGATTTCAAAAGGATTAATGAATTAATATTCAATTTTACTTCCAATTTATGTCGTTGACTTGCTGATGTATCCAACAGCTCTCACGTCTATGATCGAAGTGAGATTCGTCTAAGATGTTACACTCTACAATATCGAGACATGTATCGACCACATTTTTTGCAACAATCACAATTTGGAAATACGTATCAACCAAATTTCTCATAATAAACTCACTGATAATTTCAAACATTTCAACGGATGCAACAATTTTAGCTTCAACCATTGCAAGAAGAATGCCAACCACAATCTCAGTGATCTCAATCACCATCTCAAGAAGTTCCCGAATTTTCTAGCCTACTCAAAGTTGGCAAGAAAAGTGGTACTTCGAAAACCTGATGGAAAGTATAAATACAATCGTGTTTTTGCCATTTACGAGGATTAAAAGGTGTTCCTTTTGGTATCAAATTGTTAGGATATGAATTTAAACAGCTTGGTGGATTTATGAAACTGAAAAAACAATGTGTTTAGCGTGCAACAGGTCTCTTGTACATCATCTAACACTTTCAGTTAAAATTAGTTTCTTGTTTACTTATAAATACCTAGCTAGGGTTGAGTCATATGTATTTTATTTAACACTTTCAGTTAATAAATAAGTCTTTGGTTTCCCTGTGGACGTAGGTCGTGACCCTGACAACCGAACCACGTTAAGTCTTGGTGTTTGTTTATATTGTTATTGTTATTCGCATCTTCTAACGTGTTCTTGTTAATGCTTCAAGTTCGATTCTTACAAGTGGTGATTTGATCCTTACATAAATAACGAGAGTCTTCAATGATGTCACATCCACACCAATAGCAAAAAGATCAATTCTCTCGCAAATGGTGAATCTGAGTCGGACTTTTGAGCTAGCTAGCCATTCAAAGCTAAAAAGTAAATAATCTTTGCTTATTTACACATACACACACGTATGGGAGGTTTTTAAAGACATTGCAAGATGTTTACGCCATAATCCAATAGCTTGTGAAAAAATGAAAAACTTTGAAGTCTTCTTCACAAAATAATGTGGATGAAAATTATGATTTAGTTGATGAACAAAAACATCAATGTTCACCTGTCGTCAATGAGCTCAGAGGGGGTCTTCAAGACTGATGGCAGCTTTGAAAAACGAAGTTATTAGAGAACTAAATGTTTAAATTTGTTTTCAATAGTCGTGTTTCAATGATAGTTTTTATGTTTTGTACAAACTAAGATTTGGTGGCAATCCAAGAGTGTTTTACTTATTTGTAAAAACAACTAGTTTATATGTATGCCGAAAGCCAAATACATGTGGGTTGTTTATTTATTTATTTAATTTAATTTCATGATTTCTTGATTAATTATGAGATAGTATTTACATATCTATACTATATTATAAAGCATTTAGAAATTTTGAATCTCTTAAATTTTAAGTAAGATGATTTTATCATTCTAACCCTCAATCCTCATAACAAATATCTATAATTATAAATTAGTTTCAAATTTCAGTTCACAAAGCTACATATAAAAGGAAGGTCAACTACAAATTAAAAGGTAATCAAACTAAATGGGAAAGACTAATACATTTTCGTAAATACCTTAAATATAAGTACACGTCATCTACTATAAATGTATAGGCTCTCTGTGCTACCTTAAATATAAATGCACATCATCTACTATAAATGTATAGGCTCTCTGTGCTGAATGGAAACTATTAAGTAGAAATATAAAATCAATTAGATCATTATACACAGGGTTCTAAAAAACGCGCCATGGCGGCACCAAGGCACGACGCGCGACCGCCGTTAAGAAATAGCCCTTGGCGGCGGGGTTAGGCGTGGCGTAAGACAAGGCGGCATAAGGCGCTCCTTTACGCGCCAAATGACAAGTTTTTTAAGGCGTGACACGCAGAAAATAATTTTTTTTAAAATTTGGCTTTTTTATATATTTTTTGCGATTGCGTTTATTGAACTTCTATACATTTGTATTTTGTAATTTGTATATGTTACTTTGCTTCTAATTTGTGCAACTTTGTGTAATTTGTATATTAATAATGATAAATTGGATATAAATATTTATAAAATATATACAAAATTGCCGCCTTAAGTGCCGTCTTAAAAAACGTCATGGCTCGCCATGGCTCCTAAAGCTTGAGGCTTGACCTCGCCGCCACGTCGCGTCTTACGTTATTTACAACCATGATTATACACCATATTAATAATTAAACTTTCCACAATAATAAATATTTAATAAAATAAATTAATGCAAATTAAATTCCAATTTATCTTAGTTATAGTATAATATATTTGACATTCTGTAGTACCGATAAATGATCGAGAAATGACTTATACAATCTCAAAATTATAAGAAGTTGACAAATACATTTCACTCCAACACATCTTGCCAATGAGACCAACAAAATCCTCACACCAACACATTTGCTAAAATTTTATCAAACTATGTGAACGTTTATTGAATAATGATAATTTAGAAAATAAACAAACAACCCATTTTTCAAAAAATGAACATACAACCAAGTATAAATTATTCGTCGCCGCCGCATTGCGCGTGCACCACGCTAATCTTTATAAACAAACGGATGTATTTCTTAAACGTATCTTTTTTACAATACTTGAAATGTTTATAATTTCATACCTTAATTGCAATATTTATACCCAATTGTAGTTTTTGATTTTTCTAATAATTAGCTTTGCATACAAATATATGAAGTCTACGAATACTACTCTTGTTGTTTTCTATTTTAAAATGGACAAACTTCATGGGAATATATACGAACTTCATATGAATTTCTATCGTGAGTATCAAACTTCAAAATTTTTTATTGTATGCATCTAACTTTTGATTTTGGATACATACGGTAAGGAAAAAAATGATACAAACAAGGTGTATCATGCCCGCGCGTTGTGTCTGGTTGATATTTAAGTAATCACATTCATAGTAATTCAATTTATATATAGTATTATAGATGGTTGTTCGAAGGTAGTATACATACATATTATTTTGTTCAATAATCATCCTCTAAGAAAATAGAAAATATAGTTGTCTTTTAGCAAACTGTAATTTGTCAAGTAGTTAACGAAACTAAAATTAATTGTTATAACTTGTTGGAGATGCGACTATTTCGGGCTTTTAATATACATAAAAAGTGTGTACTTTTGAGATTACATATCTAATTTCATTTATCAATTTTTTAACATTGGATTATTACTCTCGTTTGTTTGTTTTTAAAGTTGAAAACCACTTATTTTGACATATCATCATGTTCACATTTCAAAGATTTATTTGTCTACTATGTCATCAATTGTGATAATATGAAGTTATTATTAATATTGTAAAGAACTAATATTTAATTCGTTTTAAAACCAAACAAGAGACATGTTAAAAGTTGTAAAGTTGAAAAGGTAATTCGTCTAATTATTTATGTATAGTTTGATTATAAATGCTAAATTTGAAATATAAATAAGAATTTTATTGAATTATAGTTAGATAATGTTATCTTATTATTTTAAAAAGAATCATTTTGAATTAGTTGAAAAACTTTTGTGCCTGTATAAACGAAGAAGCTAGTCATAACACTTGATATTAAAATGATACTCCAGACTCCAAAAAGATGTAAATAAAATCAAAAAATATCTTTAGTAGAAACGTGGATTTATTATGATCATATATGCTATAATTTAAATAGACATATTTACATAGTTATGTGTATCATACAAAAAATCTTACCTTTTGTTCAACTAATGTTTTAGAAGTTATATTTAAGTTTGCTTACACACAATAGAAAAGTAAGATAAATTTAGACATAAATATCTTAATACAAATATGATATTGAAGAGTTTGTTACATAAAAATCATATCTTCAAGTAACATACATACAAAGTAAAACATGTATTGGAAAATGTTAGGGGATGCTAGCTCCATGTAACTTAAATATTTTATCCTCACATAAATTATAAATTGATAAGTAAAATGTAAAGTTACATGACTAATTTACCCTTCCAATTAAGTTAGGTTTCACTAACATTATTTAATATCTCCCCAACATATGTAGTTGTATTATTTGAATACTTTATGATGTCATTTGTAATATTGTTTTATTTATATATTGTATAAACTAGGGGTGTTTTTCGGGTATATCCATCGGGTTTTGGGTAATTCGGGTCGGGTAAATCGGGTATTTTGATATAGATAATTTAACCAATAATCGAACCATTCCACATTACGGGTATCGGGTTCGGTTATAATTCGGGTACGGGTCGGGTAATTTCGGGTATACCCGAATTGGTTGTTACATTTTTTGGACCAAGTATAGTTATGTGATAAAAAACTGAATTTTGATTGGGCTTTATATAATTGCCTAATTGGACCAAACATTCATAGCAATTAAACAAGTTTCAAAGCAAAATGTACAAGTCACCATGACAAAAGAACATCATCTAATCAAGACTCG
>JAUEJL010088802.1:0-14464 GCA_032274825.1 Drosophyllum lusitanicum
GGTATGAGATATGTGTTATTTGATGAGACCGTCTAACAGGCGGGTATGTTGAGACCACTTATTACAGTAGTGGGTGCGAAGAATGTGTTTGATGAACTGTTTGGTTTGTAAGTAAAGTACTCGCTAAGCTTTGTGCTTACGGTTGTTGTTTAACCATCTTTTCAGGTGATGACCACGGCGGAGCTCCAGCTCGTGTTTGATAGCTCATCCCCAGCAGGCTTCCGCAACGTTTCACTCTCATGAGTTTTCTAATGTAATCCAAAATGATTGTACTTGAACTTAAGATTTTGATGGGTGTTCACCCGGGATGTAATTGGTATTATACAGTGTTTCAATTATCGTAGACTTTTAATCGTATGATTTAGTATTGGTAAAAAAAATTGGGACGTTACAGGGCAATTTCATATATATCCCTCTTAAATTGTAAAATATCTTATATACCTAAAGCATACTTTAAGACCATTGTACTTTATGCATAAAAAACTTGTGCTTTGGATATATAAGATATTTTGCAAGTTAAGAATGAACATATATGATGTTTTCCCATATTCAAATGTCAGTTTCTCTCTCAAACACTCAAATTATTACTCTCTCTCAAAAAACTCAATCTCTTCTAGCTCCCTTCTCTCTATCAATCAAACTACCTTCCGCCACCCCTTGCCACCACTGCCTCTAGCCATGTCCTTTCTCTCTCTGTTCACCCCTTTGTAATACCCGGATTTCTAAAATAAATAAAAGAATATTTATTATTAATGTTAGCATTACTTTCGATATAATTATGCGTGGCGACCTGGTTTCTGTCGCGTCGCGACCATTGGATAATCCACGACTTTTTTGGATCGGGACACCCATCGTGTCGAGAAAAATTCTCTGTCGCGTTGCGATCTTTCGTTTTCAAGCATTGACCATAAAAGTGATATTGTAGCCCTCTTAGTGTAGTTTCCGTGGCCGCTTGAATCACCTCAATTCGGGTTCGTATGAGTGAGATATGATCAAAATAGTTAAGATGTGTCGGAGCTGACAGCTTTTCTTAGTTTCTTCACTTTCTTCGGTTTTGCTAGAAACCTTTTATCATCCACCTTTTTGACCAGAAATTCAACAACTTATGATATTAAGTATCTTTTGACTTATTTACGAACAATAAAAGCCAAGAATAAATACAATATCGCATAAAATATATATTTAATTACGGCGATATCAATGAGCAATTGGATAATGGAATTTAACCTTAAGAGGATCGCATGAGTTGGTGGATGACCCGTTAGAGTTACCAAAATAGTTGAACGAGTCAAAGTAATATTCAGAACTATCGGTGCTACAGTAGGCGGATATGTTACTTTTGGAGGGGAGAAAGAAGCATACACAACTTATGATGGTCAATTATACACTAGTTTTCATGCTTAATGAACTCTTGTATACAAACAATGGCTATAATGAAAAGTTATTCCAATGTAAATAACCACAATAACCTCAAAAGGGTTTATTATCTATTAAAAACTAAGCAAATTGATTTGCTATTTCTAAATAGATAGTGTATGCTCTACAAAGTTTAAGAAATTTGGAATGAGTAATGAAGACTAAAAAACTAAACTCTTATCATGCTCAATGCAAGTGCTCACTTTCTCTGGTGCTAATCACGGTATCGAATTGGTAGGATCTGATTCCTTTTAGCCAGACTTGGCATGTGAGCTTGGGCTTCTTTATTGACATTTGGGTCGTCAACATCACTATGGTTTGAGACCATAACAATGCCCCCCTCTTCCACTTCGACCTTACCCTCAAGGTCGGTAACAAAGTCAGGATAGTAACATCGGATGTCGGCTAGAGATTCCCATGTAGCGTCTTCATCATTTTATCCTGTAAAGATTGTTATCATGAACTACAATAAAATGATGGGGGCCATTTAAGACTGTAATAACACCGAGTTTGAACAATAAAGGGAGATGAAAGATAAGAGTGCATTCAGAACACTAGCTAATATATACCTGATTGATTTGATGTATCTCTAACATCTCAACTTCTAATTGTTTGATGATGATAGAAGACGATGATAATATCTTTCGCCGAACAAATGATTTTAGAAAACATTACCTATAACTTGCATATACTAAATCGATGGTGAAGATGGAGATGGACAAAATGTTTGAATGAAACGGGTACAAAAGATTGAACCGAGTAAGATCTGTGTGTTTTTCATAATATGATGTTAAAACCTTTTTCTTTTAATATATAAGTTAGATTAGATTAGATAGATAAGAATCACGAGCACTTGAATATTCATAGAGATCGAAAGCAATATTGTAATTGGTAACAAAAATTTAAAGGTTAAATCGCATCTTAGTGTCGTGAATATATGATACCTATTTTGGCATCTACATCAACTTCATCCATTCACAAAATTAAGCTTCAATTAAGTTTGTTATGCTTTAAGACTTTTTATAGGAGAAGACACTCGTAAAAATTTAGCATTATCATTTTCATGCTCTAAACAAGGATGTTGAAGACTCGAAATTCATGATTAGACCAACCGCATCCAACCAGCGGTTAGCCAGTGCATGGGACTGGTTGGCAGGAACACCAGTCCGGCCCCCTTCTCTCATGCTGGTTAAGTGGTTAGGACCAGCTAGCTGGTCTCCGGTCAAGCTGCCTCTCCCCGTCTCTCTTTTTTCTCTAGCTTCATCTCTCGACATCTCTATTTCTCTCATTTATTGATCTTTAAATAAAAAAAATTGTGTGGGATGAATTTGGAGGTTTATGGGATAGAATAGGATGGAAGAGAAAAATGATATGATGCACGTGATCCTAATTGATTTAAGGTGGGAAATAAAATTATCATTACATAACCGGCACGGTAAATATGTGTATTAGAATTTCATCTCAAAACCTCAATTAAATTTAAAGGTTTTGAAACTTAAAATAGACAAAAATGGATATTTATAAATGATTATACTTAATTATAACCTTCTGGATCACTTCTTTTTAACCAAAAAAAATAACTTAAAATTCACAATGGGATCAGAGACTTTAACTATGCTGGGCAAGAGTTTCTTTTTCCATATATTGTTAAAATAAAAAAAAACAAAAAAAAAACTAGATAATAGAATCATCATATGGAGAAAGCAAGAGTTCAGGAACCAGAACACCATTTTTATCATAATGAAGAGCACCTGATACATTCAATGGTCTACACTTTCTCCCCATTATTATCCTCTTCTTACAAAGTTCCACACTGGCTTCGTCTTGCTCGTGTTTTCGCATCGAAACCGCTCTACCAAGCTTCCGTAACCCATTCAACCCGCTACTCGGAACCACCCGGCTGGGCAAAGATGGCAGAAAACCCAGTTTACAAAACACAGATGTCGACGACTGTTTTCTTTCATCTTTAACCTCTTGGTTAATATTGCACTGATCACATGCATGATCATCTGCATCAAAGAACTTGTTGTTGTTGTTGCCGAGGGCACCAAGAATGATTGCTCGTAAAAGCTTCCCTTTTTTGCTCCATTTTTTGGTGATCTTGAATTCTGTCATTATTTTTTATAAGTTTGCTTGCTGCATGTTGGAGATCGAATTGGAGTGATGAATTGGTTTAATTAAGAGAATGTGTAGTGCTTGTAACTGATCATGGAAAACGTGGAGTAGATACATGATGGAACGTGAGGGGCCGGTATCAAGGAGGAGGAGTACTGGGATCGACACAAGATAATTAAAACGTATGTATATATATAAATCAATTAATTAAGATGCAAAAGAAAATTCGTATTAATTTTTAGGATACAAAATTGTTTAAGAAGTATAAAAATAGGGTTTACGTCACTTCATGACATCTTGCATTTTTAATAGTGTTTCGATTTAAGTAATTTTATTTTTTATTATCTAAATAGGTAACATGCTATGTGGTGCCTTATTAAAGTAAGCACTTGAATTTTTCAATTATGATTTTGGCTCTAGCGGGAGTTTCTACAATTAGATCACCGCCTAACTTGTTGACTTAACTGGAATTCATTCATGGTGGTTATGGTGGGTCAGTCGCTTGGTTGGCCGTCATTCCTGGATTTAACATGACTAATTAGGTATAAAAATTTGACAACGACGAACAACCATGCGGCCGATCTTACCTCATCGTAACCATTAGAAAGAAATCTCAGTCACAAAGATTTGATAGTAGTCAAACGGTGGAAATTCTAGATTGAGACAAAACCCTAATTGAATAATGCAAATTCTTACTTACTCAAAGAAATCACCACAAAATAGGTTCATATGATTTGGTGGTTTTTACTATTTTGGTACATAACTTTTTATTTTTACATATTTGTTCCCTAAATGTTTAAACTTCCAACGCTTTTAGTCTCTCATCAAACTAAATAACCAAATTGCGACCGTGAACTTTTTTTATTCATTTTCTCAAATTTTAGTTCATTATTAAAGTACTAGATTAATGTCTATGTAATGCACGGATTGGTTTAAAAAAATAAATTATAAACATCAAAAAAAATATTGTATAATTATAATTCACCAAAGAATGAGAGTTTAAAAATGGCGATATACGGCGTCAACACCAGAACCAGCGGTGGAAGCGTCAACACAAGAGGAGGGCAGACGTGATGACATAAATACAGTATCATAATTCAAAGAGACGTGATAGTATTTTTTTTTTACAAGCCATCGATCATTATCATTATCATTACAATTATAAGAGTAAGATCAAATATTTATTGATTATATTTAAAAAAAGTTTTAAATGATTATAAAATATTTTAAAATGATAAAACTAATAATTTGGTTAAATATGATATTTTTAAAATGTTATAAAGAGTAAATATGATATTTATAAATTAGTGTGAAAAAATACGATATTCTAAAATTTAAAAAGGATATATATGAAATTATCAATAATTTTGAATCAAGTTTAAAGAACTTTGACTTCTGAATGTTAAAATCAAATAAAATTTCGATTTAAATTAAGGGTCATGTGCACCGAAATATAAGAGAGCATGCTTATTTTAATATAGCCCTTGCACCCGTAAAGAATTCCTTTTGAGGCCGCAAGGCCCCTTTTCTCAACAGCATTAACTTAACAGCATAAACAAACAACAAATGGTATTAACCCTTGCGCCCGCAAGGGTTACCCTTTGCGGCCGCAAGGCCCTTAAGTCACAAAAGACTAAAGTCGGACCTCTCATAACCGACTTCAACTTCATCTTCTTCCCTGTTTCCAGTCAAACATATACACATACATACAATCTGAAATTCGGTAAATCATTTAAAAACACATCCAAACTATATACTAACCTTATAAAACACATAAACAAGTATCATGAACATACCAAAACCAATTATAACACTCAAATTAACAAAACTCATTTGTCAAGTTTCTTCAAAAACTTCATTAATGGTGATCTTCAAGTTCTACCAACAAACCCATCAAACACATATCAAAGATTAACAAGAATCATAGCAAAAACATATACTTACCTTTTGTTTGCAATAAGAATCACTCAATCAAAACTTCAAGATTCAAGTTAACTTCTCTGGTTCTTTAGCTTTCTTCAAATCAAAGAAACACAAACTTACATGCACACAAGATAAGTCTAAATGAAGAGGTGGTCATCATTTTTCATGTATATCCATCCATACACACATACTCTGTACACGCATGCAAAATATCTAACTTAATGATTATCAAAAACATGAGGTGGCAACTTATTTAGTATAATTACCCAAAGTCCCTGTCTCACATAAGCGGCCTCTAAGAAACCTGTACGAGTACAAGACACATTTCCAGAAACAAGTTTGAGCTTAAAGCCTAGTGAGTCAATAGAAGTTATAACCAAAAACTAAAAATATAATCCTAAGTGGTGATATTACATTACAGTAAAATACCATACCCCGAACCCACCGTGTATTTGACCCGTACCCGATAACCCACAATTCATATAACACCGAATGGGTCAAATATCCGCAATTCAATTCATACAATCATTCGCACGTAATCCATAATCATACCGCATATGTTATACCACATCATAACCATATAAATCATATCGCATAACAATCATAAACCGTATCGCATCAATATCGCATCGTGATCTCAAGAACAAACCAAATCTCCCCTCAAACTCAACCATTTTATACAAAACTTGTTCTTATATCATCCTCACATCACCTAGATAGTTCACTGAATTTTAATTGCATATATATCGAGCTTCACATCATCAAGTTTGACCATTTGTTCTCGGTTTTGCACCTAAACTTCGACAGCCCCCAAAACCAATCAATTCTCGTTGGTGGTTCAACATAAACACACAAAAGGCGATCACAAGATTGAGGATTACCAACCTGATGGATAAAGATCAACAGTCGATGTTGTTTTGCTTCAGCCCCCGTCCCCTCTTGCTCTCGGTCACGTAAAACACACACGCACCAGCCGATTCAAAAGAAGCTAGAGTTTAAATTAGGGGCTGTTTGGTTCGTGGGATTTTGCAGGATTTGCATTTCAAAACCCATGTTTGGTAGAAATAAGAAGGAAGAGATTTGGATTTCAAATCCTATATATATGGGATTTCAAAATCCCTGGGTAAGGGGTGGTATTTAAAAATCCCTCAAATGTGAGATTTTAAAATCAGGACCTATCTAACCAACAATCCACTCTCGCCTTCACCATATCAACCGACACTTCATTCTCGCCGTTGTCGCTGTCTTAATCGAAAAACACCATAATTGTGACCGGCATCACTGTCGTCGGCCTCCACCACACCTTAACCTTTGCCCTTCATCATCCCGCCTCCCTTCACCGCCTCAAATCCGCTGTCGTCCTTCGCCGTCTCCGCCTCCTTTCACTGTCTCCTCCACCGTTGATTTTCCCCGTCTCCTCCGTCGCTGTTCCATGTCTCTACCACCGCCATTCACCGTCTCCGCTTTGCTGCCGTCGCCTTTCCCTGTCTTTGACGTCACCCTTCATCATTTCCACCTCCACCTTTCACCGTCTCCGCCTCTGCCACCGCCACCCTTCACCGTCTCCGCCTCCACCGCTGCCGCCCTTCAATGTCTTCGCCTCCGCTGTTGGAGGAATTTGTTGAAACATGGTTTAGAATAACAATAAATACTTGGATAATTTCGTGGATCGTGTTTGATACACTTTCCGAAATCTGTAATTCGACCCTTATGCTTAGAGTATCACGAATTCAGATTTGGGATAATCCAAGAAACTTGATTTGAATCACAGGCTTAATTCAAATCCAAACACATAATATTTTTGCTTTGATTTTCGTTCATCAGAGACTATTCAGCAGAATATCGATTAGCGTAATCGTATTCTCCTTTCTTTGCGTTTTTCCTTCTTGTTTTTCTGTGTTCCACCAAAACCGAGAATGCCTTTATATAGGCGTCCAAATTGGCGACTACCAGCGGTCATAACCGTATCGTGATCATAAATCATACCACATAATAATCATGAATCATATCACATCATAACCGTATCGTGACCATAAATCATAACACATAACCATCATAAATCATATCACATCATAACCGTATCGTGATCATAAATCATAACACATAACCATCATAAATCATATCACATCATAACCATATCGTGATCATAAATCATAACACATAACCATCATAATCCGTATTGGTGGTCTTAATGTAGAGTTTAATCCTACACTAGATAACCCCATGGGTTCACTACTCACGTGTCTGGCCAACCTATGTTTCCAAGTGGGGCATGACTCCCACCCGAGAACATAAATCCCAAACGCCACTTTCGCTACTCCGACGGTGCAAGTACAAGTACTGCGTTATCGTTCCAGTACGAGTCTAACGAAGCCGACCATAATTTTCAGCTTCTCCTCACACCCTCGTGATGTATGATCTAGCCCCCTAGCCTACATCACTCTAATACTTGAACATCAAAGTGTCCGCATACCATGTGTCAATATAGTCGTCTAGAAAGACCAAATGACCCGTGTTGACTAGCACCTTAATCCTATAAGGTAATCAAACCTTCTAGGCCCGTGATTCACGAATGAGTAATACCGTAATACTACCCCCGTCTGTAAATTCCATGCATGCAAGTAATCGTAAATCATCATATTTAAACCGCAGTAAAACACAAATAATCATACAATGCGTATCGCGTGTTCAAACATACATGCAACAAGTGATCAACCTTAAACATATAACACGTATCATAAATCAATATATATATATATATATAAGCGTTTGCATGTTGAAAATTAGATTTTGTATTTGTACTCGGTTTTGTAAAAGTCTACTGAACTCACCTGAAACAGCATGAAGCAAAAACCTCAAATCTAGATATGACGATCTTAGCACACGAATCGTCGAAAGCTGGTCTCATACGTTTCAAAATGCCGCTCGAGAACACCACAAACAAACCCGGGGTCGAACTTGGCCCGAAATGGCCTTACCGTAACTCCCGAACCTCGCAAACACTCGAAAACAGAGCCCTAACCCGGGAACCCGTCGCGTCGCTACCCCTATTTTTTTTTCCGGAATCCAATTTTCTTTATTATTTTTTTTCTTTCTCTTTTTCTTTTCTTTAATTAATAATATTATTAACAAATTAAATCTCATAAATAATATTTATTCTCGATTTATTAATATTACGATATTTTTTAACAAATTTCGGGTCGTTACACTTTCACCGCTTCCGCCACCGTCACCCTTCACCGTGCCCGCATCCACCATCGTTGCCTTTCACTATCTCTGCCTTCCCCGTCTCCAAGCTAGTCAAGTTGTGAAGGTGAGTCGACTTCTTCACCATCTTTGCCCTAAAAATCTCATTGTCTTTTATTTGAACAAACCAATAGATTTGATTAGATTTAAAATCCGGATTTCAAATCCATGAACCAAACATCCCCCTAGGATTTATTGGGTTAAAGTTTCCTTAATTATCCAAGCCCAACACCTTTCGCATAGATATTCAGCCCAATCCCTATTACTCCTAAAATTGCTTGGCCCATACTCACTTGGTGTTATTTGCAAGCCCAACACAAAGTTATTATTTATTTACTTGATCCTTGAGTATTACCTTAAAACCTTACTAACAATAATAATACTAGTAGAAACATTAGTAATTTATTACATTAATAATAACCTTTACACTAATAATGATAATAGTAGTAATAATAACGATAATCGGGGGTATTACAAGTTGCCTACTACGTCACCGAAGCGAAAAGTAAAAGAAATCACACAATTACGAAAGCAGAGATTTCTACCTAGCACGAACTCCATCTCTAGTTTATTGTTCGTCAAATCATAGTTAATACAATAGTTTTAGCACATAGACATACTAAAAACAACCAACATCAAACAAAAACTCAAGCTAGAAAACATCCTTATGAATAAATGAAGGAAACACTTGAATCTTCTTCTTGAATGAAATAGAGCAGAATAAATGCAGTAAACCACGCATTCAACTCCAACAATATGTTCCTAATCAGAGTTCTTTAAAAGATCCCCTTCTAAATGTGTGAAAAATCAAATAAATATGACACCTTTCCGTAGCGGCGCGAGACAAACCTCCTCGCGGTGCGAGGAGTAGATAAACACTATCCCTTTTTTAAAATGCGAACTCATGATCAGATAACGACAAACGTCCCGGAACGAGGCTCACACGTTCGGGGCGCAAACTTTTCTAAAACTCAACTTTAAAGCAGAGATTTCTACCTAGCGCGAACTCCATCTCCTCACTTCGAGCACTTTCTCACGGCGCGAGCTTGCATCTTGCACTCTTATTTTTTCGATCTTTTTTTCTCATAAGTTCCGGTATTTTTTACCCATAGACCTGAAAAACACAAAACACACGAATTTGACATAAAACACCCATGCTTTTAACATATTTCTTAAATAAACCAAAATATTAGTGGGAATTAACATGTATAAATCCAGTAAACACATACATGCAACCATGTTCCAATTGTGTTATCTCTACTACATGTTAAATGCAACAAGAAAACAACAAAGGAAAAAAAATATACCTTCTAAAATCGGCTCTAGCAAGTGATGGTGGGATGATCTTGTGGTTGACAAATGACTTTCCACACCCTTGAAAGTCCACACCAAGAAACAATGATCCCAGTGTGCTAGCACCCTCTACTTATACACAATGCCAATGTTATCACCTTTGGAACAACTCACACTAAACTCTTTCCTAGCCTCACAAGTGTATACCTCATAATTGACTAATTTAAGTGCACTTAGGATATGGAAGTTAACTTGGTCAAGAGGAAGGACGGAGGTGGAGTGGTTCACTTTTATAGACCTCACACAGTCCTTTAAACTACCTTAAGGTCGGCCACAACATGCAATTTGAGTGGACCAACACAAAGGTTCAATAAAATTAAAGTGTCACTTCAGTTACCTCGTCACGACCCATGAAGCACTAAAGTTCCACGACTCATGACGGAGCGGTGAGAATTCGTGTGGGCGATTCGTTTCACGACCAGTGGAGCATCATTCATGGTTGTGAAGCTCAAGCTCATAATCAAACCATTTTTTATTCTTTGACCTACTCCTTCTCTAGTAAGTTGTCGGGATCAATCCTTGATGTGTGACCCAATAGGTCCGCGCTTCATTAACAGTGATACCGGCTTACGTGTGTCGGCGGATAGATACCAATAGAGCCTCCAATGGATTGGCCTTTTCAATCTCCAAAATGGACAAAGACAAAACCAAATACTAACACAACCTTGAATGTGCAATTACCCACGAACGACTATAGACGATCTTATACAAAATGAGTAGGTAAGACCAGAAAGAAAAAGGGAAAAAAGAGGCGTCATTACCTCGCAACAATCAAAGGATGAACAACTTCTTCACATTGCTGAACATATTGCCCTTTTTAGCAGCAACAACCAAAAAGAAGAAAATGATAAAACATGGCACTGAATGAGGCTTAAGGAGATAAGGGGAAAAACTATACCCTTATTAGAGAGATTAAAAGAAAAATATTTACAATTTTATCTCCAGCTTCACGACCATCCGACTAACACAACTTTGAAAGTGGTAATATTACAGAAGAAAAAAATGTGGGACTCCATAATTGAAAATAGTTTATTATTTATGTAATTTTAGGAGCTATTGTATTTTTAGTTTTAATGTTTTGCATTTAATTAATGTAATTCTTATCTTAATATTTTTAATTTAACTAAATATTAAATGTTTTAAATATATCTTTACTTATATTTTATTTAAAAAAGGTTAAGGGAGTGGTTGGATATAAATATGACAATTATGGTGTCTTATTGAAATGGAAAGATTAACTCTGTAGATAGAGAAATGCTGTCATAGAACTAAATGAAAATAATATGAGGAAATATTTCCTACTTATAGTCATACAACATGTATCTCGTCTTAAACTAATAAACTATACAATATTTTTTTATTTAGTAAACAATCGTTACTACTTGAATTACTCAACAACAAGCTTTCGTCTTATTTGTTGAAATTAACAAAGCACATACATCGGTGTATACGGGTTTCTGAAAATCCAAATAAAAATGAATAAAATAACCGGAACAATGAATAATTTACGTGAAAAACCTTAAAGACTATCGAGTGCTAGAGAGAAAAACTAGTGACCATAGACAAATATTTTGGATGGTTTGAATGAAAACTTGTATGTTCAAACCGAAAGACTAAAAATCATACCGGGAGACTATCGAGTGCAAGAGACAAAGTTATTGACTAGATTGTTCTTTATCATACCATTCATTCAATCATTGTTCTTAGTATTTGAAAAGAATTATAGGAATTAGGAGGTGCTCTCAAGAATTGTAGAAATTGTATCAAAATTCTTTTGCCCCCCATTGCCTACTTAACCCGGTTGCAATTTATTTTTCCCTCTCATGGGCCTAGGATACCATAGTTGTAGTCTCGCACCATCAAATGATACCCTAACCTAATGTTGTCATGGTTTTTGGCCCATGTTACCCACATGTTGGACCGGACCTGCTTGCAACAACTAAGGGATGGTGGTTTTGAATCATGTGGTCATGAAATATTCACTACTACAAGAGAGAATGACGAGATATCAAAAAATAATTTAAGAAGGCAACTCGAGATTAATTTCTCCCGAGTTGTCTTCTTATAGGATATTAGAGTAATGTTGAAACTCTTTTTATAAAATAGGTAGTTCGTAAACCTTATTACTATTAACACTGTATTAGCAATCGTCACCTGCAACCTCTCTCTCCACCAACACTAACATTCTTTGTCACCCAAACAAATCACCACCACCAAATTAAACCCCCAAATCGCTATACAACCCTAATCGATGATAGAAACCCCAAATTAAAAACAACCCCTTTGAAAGAAAACCCTAGAATCATGAACTTGCAAGACCCTAATAGTTGGAGCAACAAAACTCTATAATACTGAATGGATGCTCAACCCTTGACGTCGATGTAGGCGATAACAGTCCAGATAATTAAAAACAAACTGAAGAATTATGATTAAGAAACTTTGATCAAGTAAAATCATGAAGGTCTTTGTCATTTATTATCTGATTCCGATGATACCGATGAAAACGCAGTGAAGAAACTGGCGCATGTGGTGGTTGAAGATGAAGAAGGAGGTGGTGAGAGATGGTAGGGTTGTGGTGGTTGAATATAAATAAGAATATAAACAAAAGACTAAATTTCATCAATTTAATTGGAGAATCCTAATATTTTATTTAAATAAAATTAAATCTTACCTCTCATCTGATAAAAAAATAAAACTCAATTCTAACTTTAAATAATCAAATTTGAAACTAAAGCTGACTTTATATTAATTTAATCTGCGTTAAACTATATCTCTAATTCAAATTAATTATCCACTAGGACCACTATATTAATTTAGAAATAAATCTATTTAATCTTAGGATGCACGAATAATAAAGTATTATATACATTTGAATTCATTATCTTTATATACTTTTATTATACATACAATAAAATTTTATCATAATTAAACTTTAAAGATTATCTAAAATTGTCATAATTAATTTTCTATTTTAACTGAAATAAATATCAAATTATTTTAATATTTAGTAAGACTCAAATTGAGCTCTTATTTCATTCATTTAGCTAAGCAGATGTAAAATGATAATTTCACATAAATTATTATAATAACCCTTATGTTTTACACGAATATCTACACCAGTTAACAACTTAACATATTAATAAATTACTAATGAATAGCGCCAATGTAATTTTTCTCAACAAAAAAAAATTCCAATTTGGCTCAAATAAAGTACTTTTATTTTCATGTAATTTTATTATATTTTTTGCAAAATCAGTATTACACAAAGTCACAAAGATCCTCGTTGGTTGAAAAATTAACCAACCATAATTATTTTCGGAGGAGGTTTTTTTATTGACATACGGCATCAAACAAGTCGGTTGGCTTATGGGGTCGTGGGCTAATATTGCAAGGTATAAATACTTCTCATGGGCTTTCCAACAATGACTTCTCTCACTCTCTTGCATCTAGCGAAAGATAATCACCAAAACCTACTCTACTGAGGTTTGATATAGCGGCCGCTCATCATTGTCGACGATCAAGGTATCCCTTCCAGTACACCGATATTCTCCCGGTTTATTCACATCAATTACTTGTAAACTCTGTTTCTGTGTGTATTTATTTCGTTGTTGATTAACATGTTCTATCGATTGACAATTTCATCGTAATACAGCAAATTTGTGCATGTATAGATCTGACAATCGATTCTTGTAGATCTGTTTTTTTTTCTTTTCTTTTTTTGTATGCCGGAGAATCACTAAAGTTTGATTGAATTTTTGTACTCTATTTACTTGTCTAAATTAGGTTGCTGCTTTTTTGTTGCGAGTATGCTTATTTATTCTCAATTATATAGTATTATCATTGTGTTATTCTTTGGATTTATCGAAAACTTTTTGAAAATTACGAATTCAAGTATGATGCATGTGGTGATTTGCCACCACGTCTCCTGCTTGATCGGTGATTCCTCCTATTCCCTCCAACGAACTCGTCTATAAAGCCCGTTTGCTCATGTTCTCAACCGTGAACGACAGTCTATAACTCACTTGAAATCGGAAGAGAGAGAGAGAGTGGGGGTAGCGATCGACAGTGTAGTGAAGGGCCTAGGGCGGCAGTGCAGCAAGACTACGATTACGCTTCAGTACCGTCGTTCTTGTTCAGTGGCTATTAAGGCTAGTATTTCTCTTCTTAAACCTCGACAATTACAATCAACTATGACCAGATTAGAATTTGTCATCTGATGCTTCTAATTTCATACTTCGGTATTATTGCAGTGATTCGAGGGTGTTAACTATAATACCCGTATATGTGTACATATATATTTAAGTAATTATGTAGACAATAGTAATAGTAATAGTAATAGTAATAGTAATAGTAATAATAATGTGTGTATCGATCTTTTAATTTGTCTCTATTGTGTGTATTAAACTTTCTG
>JAUEJL010088813.1:1773-14463 GCA_032274825.1 Drosophyllum lusitanicum
CCCCCCCCCCCCCCCCCCCCCCCCCCCCCCCCCCAAGAGTGTTGGATATTGGATTACCAACATCTAAAGCTACCCCGTAAAAATAGAACCCATGGGCGGCTAGGCTACTCAATATATAAAGCACCTTTACCACTAGGAATTCCTTTTAGACTAGTGGTAAGCGCCTTGATCCTAACAAAAAAGTAGAAAGAAAAATTTTAAACAAAAAGTACATCACTCTTTTCGCATTTACTTTTCCATATTTTGTCCAAATTTGATCATTCTTGCAATTCACGACGCCTTTTTTGGCATTTTCACCATATACGTGGTTAATTTGTTTGGAAAAACCAAGTAAAATTGTTCAAAACTTCGATCACTCCGCTTATTGTCCTGTAGAGTAAGTAATACAATAATAAGAATCAGAGGTGGCAAAATGAGCAGCTTCTGGCCTTGTGGGTTGGCTAATGGGTCAAAACAGGTATGAAAAAACGAGTCACATCAAATAACAGGTGTAACCAGATCAGGTTGGGTTAGAATCACTATTTCTACGTTTCTTTTAATAAATATTAGATGTGTTATTTATGATTGTAGTTTTCATATTATTTTAGTGTAGAAATGCAAAAAAAAACACCCCAATGTTGAGACTTTATAATCAAAATCTTTGAAAAAAATGTCAGGATGTTGTATGTATTAAAGATAGACTTTAAGTGACTTTCAACCTGATCAACCAATTCCCCTTTGGCTAAATTATTTTGACTGGTTTGAGACGAAACAAAAATAAAATCAACCCATTTATAAGTGATAGGGTAGAAATTGCCTCCTCTAATTCGAATCTTTAAGCCATTTAATCAGATCTCTTAGAGTATATCCAACGATTGCAGAAGTAGTCATTATAAGTTGCGAGGATACCTCATAAATTGGACAAGTTCTTTCATAATTGTGTGCATGACCGTAAATGGCTATATCCACTTTGTACTTTTGCCAGAGCTTTTGAAGACTCTCTCTACCCATTGGCTCCCCGAACGCCCCATCAACAGCATAAAATGAAGTCGATGAGTACCCAAGTACACGATGAGCAAGAAAGATAAGCCAAGGTTGCTTTTGTCTATCCACAGATGCCAAACAGTGCTCAATGAATTTATATTGTTCGGTTCCTTCTCTCCAGTCATGTTCTGTGTCTGCAATGCAAAATCTAAACATACCATAGTCTGTTGAGTACCTGCAACATATAAATGAAGTTTATAACACATTAAACAAGCCATAGAAGATTAAATAAAATTATCCTATAGCTCACCAAAACTTTGCTCGGTTTTCAGCAGGAACATAAAACATTGTTTCAGCCAAAACACCACATTCTCCTCCTGAATCATTGTTCTCGTAGAAAGATCCAGAGTTGGGCCAGTCACGCTCATGATTACCACTGAGAAACATGAAATCATTAATAATATAGAAATGGAAGGCAAAAGGTGGACACAAAGATTTACGTGGTCACCCAAAGGTTATTTTATCTGATAAGTAGAAGTTAGGAACAATGTTTTGTGTCTAATCAATTACACTTCTACTTATGAATGGGTCGGTTAGGGTTATGTTTCATCTCTAACTTCAGGCCAAACGGCTACAATAGAAACTTAATTAAAAAAGGAAATGAGCCAAATGAGTCGAATTTCATTTCAAAGTGTATTTTTAATGCACAAACCTCCAAGATTGTTTAAGCAAAAATGCTGCAAAATAGTAATAATAATATTAGATGGTTACTGAAAAAAATATATATTTGTGGTAATCATATTTTACAATTGTTTATAAAAAGATAAAGCTTTTGGACAAAACATGTTATATTGTTGAACAACATATATAACATGTTTATTTTTTCAGTTTATATCAATTATAATTGGTGTGTGAGATCATTGATCCCAATAAACCATACCTAGCTATCATATAAGGTACTGCAGAGGCAATTTGCTCGACTTGTGCAGTAAATTGATCCCATTGTGAAAGATACCCATTAGCATAACAAATATCTCCAATATGGAAGAGTATATCATAGTTCTTCAAGTCTCCAATAAGTTGGTTGGTCGTGTTAAGTGAGCCATGTTGATAATTATTATAGTCGTTCGACCCATCAATTTCATCCTGCAATACTGACATGATATTAAGCTTAGCTTAGCTGGAAAACAGTCAAACTAACATTGTCAAACGGTCCCACCTTTCCCATATCTCCAAAAATGATCACACGCTGTAAGGAGTCTTGACCAGGGTAAGGAGGCGATCTGAAATGGTAAACTTGACTCCAGATAACCGAATCGTTTAAAAGTTTGTGGCCCATTTTGTAGGTGTACCTGCATAATCAAGGTTGAGAAATATGGTACTCAAGAGTTACCCTATAATGTCCTATGATAAGAACGTTTCCTTTTTGGTAACTTCAGAAACTAGAATTACTAATTTGCCCATTGCCATCATTGCCAGGAATTGATGTTCCCTATTAGGTAATATCCAAAGGATAGTTAAAAACTTAAGATATTTGGTTATTAGTCAAATATTTAACTCAATTGGTTTCTCTGTTGAATGTTATTAGCTTGATAGGATCGATGGGGCACTCAACTTCTTAAAACCAATTTGTTTTTACCAACAGGGCGTTTTGATCCACAGATTATCTTGCAAAGGAATCTGAGTTTACTCTGAAGTATCAAAAGAGTGTCCTTTGACTTCCAAATATTACATGAGTAGTTCATTCGTTTAGAAATTTGACAACGTCATTGAACCATATAGATCTAATGGGAAGATAAATTGTTAAATGGTAAAAGAACAAACGAAATCCTTGAGAATTTCAAAATTGAGTTATAAATCTGACTTCTTTTTAATATGCACAATCAAATATTGAACATTGCAACATACTCTGAGTTGGGCCACAATTCCTTCAAGAAACTGGTATGAATGAGACCAGGATCACGCCAACCAACGGTTCGGGCCGGTGCTCCTGTATGTGTTCATAACCTAGTAAGCTCAACCATTTATTTGCTCCATAAATAAATTTAGAAAAGAAAAAAACTGTTCCATCATTCACATTTGACTTTTGGGAGTCAGATTAACATTCATTTTAATATTAAATTTATTTACATACCACAGAGGCTGTTCCTGTTTATTGTCAATGTCCCAGCAGGAGAATGCAGTTTTTCCTCGCCCTTCCGACCCCATTCAACAAAAGGTTCTGCTTCCTCAATCCCATATCCACTTGTCCATGTTATAGTCATCTAACATACACACAACAATCACATTTGTTAGAGAGAAAAATTGGATATTATGAGCAACTAATAAGTCAATTCGTTTTAGAGTAACCCAAATGATGCTCTAAGACATTCACAATCACAAAAGGCAGTGAGTTACTTTAAAGCACCATCCGAGGTTGCACTAATTTTGTGAAGTGACTTCTGATGATAAACTTACTTCATTCCAAGTCTTTCCTTGAGCTAAGCGAGGATAATTTGGCGCATTTGGATGTGCAAAAACAACTGAATTTGATACTGCAACAAGTTTTGGCTATTGCACAATATAATAATGTCAATCTTATGTTAGAAATGTGTTATTGAAATAAAAGAAACCGTAAGCAAACCTTCGATAATCCACCAGCAAACAATGCAAAAGAAAAGTCAGATCTTTGGTTGATCAATAGAAACTTCAATGACGCTTTTCCTGTGTCTTTGTAGTTAGGAGTGCTATAATTTGCATATTGGTACTGAATAAAGAAGCAAGATTTGGTTTGATTATAACCTCTTTTCTAATTAAGAAACAACTGATGGCATGATGAAACTGAACGAACCTTGATCGGTGCAGTGCATAATAACGGAGGAGATACCATTGAGCTTTCGGGGACGCATGTCAAAGCACTAAAACCAGTGAAAATGAAGGGTTTTCATTTTTCTTTTCTTTTATTTAACAGCATAACCGCTTAAAGTGACAAATGTAGCTTATGAAAGATTACTTTTAAGTTTTAACATACCTGAAATTCGCAGGCGAGAATACTCCAACCCAATCATCAATAGATGGGTTTGGATTGTGCAATGTTAAGGTCAACCATTCAGCGGTTTGACCCTGGAACAGCAGAGTTTTAGGATCAATAATCACACATATGATAGTAATGACAAATTGGCAGTAATAAGAAGATCGAAAACATTATTTCTGTAATTATTAAAACTAGGTTCCACATAAAACACATGTAACATAATATGAATCTTAAATACAACTACCAATCTGTCATAAAGCTTGATATAGCTATCTTGTTGTAATCCAAATTTATAGCAAATATGCCAATGATGACTGAAACTTTGACCTGTATATTCATGGATAGAATAATCAAATTAATCTTTGTAATTACCTTCAATCCAAGAAGCAAAGGAGAGGCTTTAAGATAAGCTGCATCATCAAGAGCAAACACAGTCTCATGAATAGAAATCTTTGAAAAGGGTTGATCTCCATGTGATGTTACACTAGCAATGCAATACAAACCCCACAAAATTACTAGCAACCTCAACCCAATAACCTGCATGCCTCCTTTTCCCTAAATTCAAAAAATAAAAATACAGTCTTTACAGCTATATCGCCAATGGCATAGATAAAGACAGCATAAAACCTAGAAAAATGGATCCAAGAACAAATTAAATGGATCTTGTTTTAAAAGGATTGAGCGAATTTTAAAAACGTAAGGAGAAAAGGCAACTGAGCTGTATTACTGTTTGATCTGCAATTAGATCATCAACTCAAGAAATCAGCACATGAATATAGATAGAGAGAGGGGAAGTGTCGAAAGAAGCTTAAAATGAAAAAGGGTCAACTTGCAGAATATAAATACAATAGAATATTAGAGAGAATGGAGTAAAAGAAAGTTGAAATAAAGCATTCGGAGAGTATTCGAAGATTCATCATTTCCGTTGGACCATATGTTCCTTTAAGCAAATGATAACTAGAAAGATAAAAAAGTTCAATTTCAACTTTAAAAATCTTGAGTAAATTACATTTTTGGTTATTGTTAATATTTACGTATTTTATCTCTAAATATTTATTTATACAGATTTAGTCCCTAAATACCATAAACCATGGTTACTAAGATCGCGATCTTGATCGTAAGAACGTACGATCTTATGATCCCACCTTTAAAAAACGATCCAAATCGTAGTATGATCAATATTGATGTTGTATCGGGGTGAAGATCGTAGGATCGCTACAAGGATTGTAGGATCGACCAACGATCTAATACCACTTTACCCCTTGCTTTGTCAAAATTAGCCCTAGGTAACTTCAGTCTCATTTTTAATCTTCCATTCTCCTTGCGGCTTTTATGAATGATAGCCCACCGATGCAAAATATGTGGTCTTGTGTTTAAGAATATCACGTATTAAACTTTATTATGATGTGAGACCAAATATATTGTGGTGAATCGTTATTGTATATTTTTAACATTTGTGACTTGGATCGTCGGATGTATGGTATTTTGAAATTTGAAGTTTCAAATTTTCATGAAATGCTATATAATTTATTTATGATAAAAAATTATAGCACATAAAAAAATATAAAAAATTAATGAATTGTAGTAGGATCTTACGATCTCGATCCCAATCTTACGAAGACAAAAACGATCCTAGATAAGATCCCGATATTGAAAACCTTGCCCTAGACTCCTTGCAAATTTGGTTCCTTCTCAAACTAAAATGATTAAATTATCCTTATTCCTTTTCTTATTCATTTTCTTTAATTGTTAATTACTTTTAAATACTATTTAATATTAATTTTTTAACAAAATATTATCTTCTCTCTCTTTAAAACTAATCTCTCTCCCTCTAGCTTCACACATCTCTCGGTCATCTCGTCTCTTTCTACCTTCACAGGTCTATCCCCCCTCTCTCAACTCTAACTTCCGGCCACCATCTCCACCACCACTACCTTTTCCTCCCACCATCTTCTCCGGCACATGCAACCAACACTAAATCGACTAACCCCACATTTCTCTCTTACTTTGTCTCTCAAATATCTCTCTCCCCCATCGCCGAACTTCAAACTTTGGGGGTATAGAAAACATCATTAGAGGCTATAATTGAGTTTAGATATTTGTTTCCAACATCAATACGAACTCCGTGAGGCCTTTTTCCACTTCGTTCAAAACCAAAAGCACTCGATTGAGGCAACCATTCCTCGAACAATTCTATCGCAAAAAGACTCAAGCATTTTGAGCACGAGCGCCCCCCCCCCCCCCCCAACGGCACCGTGGTGGTGAAGCAACCTGACTCGCAGGAACACTAAAAAACAGATCTGCTAACTTTGGGGATATGGTGGACGATCAAAGGCCATGTTTTTGTAATATGAAGGGTTCCGATTACATGTTACTAATGTGACTATAATCCAACGGCGGCACCGGCGATGTAGTTAGGTTGCTTCTTTTGAGTTACCAATATGGTAAAAAAGTTGCGGCTTTAGCCATGTTAATTTAGTGTTGGTTGCTGTTGTCGAAGATGATGGCGGGGAAAAGGGTGGTGGCGGTGGAGAGGGTGGCCTTAAGTTAGAGTGAGAGGGGAGATAGATCCGTGAAGATAGAAAGAGATAAGATGAGAGAGAGATGTGAGAAGGTAGAGGGAGAGAGAGATGTGAGATTGGTTTTAGAGAGAAAATCATCTGATTTTTGTATTTCTTTAAGAAAAGATTTAACATTAGATAGTATTTAAAAGTAATTAACATTAAAGAAAATAAAGAAAAAAAGGGGGTAAAGGGGTCTTGGTAATTTCAGTTTGAGGAGAGACCAGATTTGCAAGAAGTTAAGATATTTAGGAACAAAAACCACAAAAGTTAAAAGTTAAAAACTAAAATCGTAAAAACTAGCAAAACACATAGACTAAAATGTAATTTACTCTAAAATCTTTAAACCAAGCTTGATGGCACCCATTGATCGCCAAAAAAAATGTATGAAGTTGATTTATAAAAGTATTTAAGAGAGGGTGATGCATATTAGAACGTATAGATATATATTGGGAACTATAAATGATTTGTGATATTACACGTATGATTTTTTTTTTGTGTGAATAAAATCACTTAACGTCCGTAATTTTAAATTTTTTTACTTTATTATCTGTAATATATTTTTTAATAACAAATATAAGTCAAGTTTATGATATTTATTAAAATAACATTATTTTTTTATTCTTACACATAGCTATGATTATCATTTTCCTTTATTAATTGCATATAATGACAATTTAGACAAAATTTGTTGTATTTTGATGTAATTTATCCTAACAATTATTATGTTTAAATCATTAATAAAAGAGTAAAAACAATTTTGATATAGTAGAAAACATCACAACTTCACAAAAAGCTCATTAGATTTATAGATCATTAAGATGTTAGTCTTATGTTTCCATAATTTTGTGTAATGATAGAATTCCTAATGCCTAAATTAGCTTGAAAAGTAAGACTAGCCCTTTTAGGGTTGTGGAAGATGCTCATCAGGATGAAATATACCCATTTTTAGAGATCACCAACTACCAACAGAAGCTAACGATGATATGGTACATATATTTTTTGAAGAATTTCATATATATCCTTACAAACTTCATTAATTACATATATATATTCTTACAAAAACTATTATTACATATATATCCTTCTAAACACTCTAAACTCTTAAATATGTCCTTATACTTAATTTAATAGTAATTAAATGATCTAAAAATTAAAAAACATGATTCCAAATTTTATTTAAAAGTAAAATTCTCTAAATACCCTTTTTCTATTTTTAACCTTCTTTCTTCCTCACTTAATCCCCTAATTACTTCTTCCTCTCTTTTTGTTACAAAAAGTATCGCTCTTCATCATCTGTAAAATCCATATCATATGTGTTATTAGAACCAGTTGAGGATCAAGACACAATTAATTTGCGTAAGGTTTGTTTGTAATCTAGAATTAAGCTTCAATAGTTGAGTAGTTCATCACATACCTAGAAGGTTCTCGAAGCATTGTGCTTTCAATCTCATTAAGCATCCCTTATTGGTTCAGCCGATTTTTCCGTCAAAAACATCGACATTGGGCTACAAATCAATCAAGGTGCATATAAATCTAATATCTTCAATAGATTCTCTTGAGTCCGCCGCCAATTTTCGGATACCGCCGTACACCTGAACCTCAAATCTCAGCCGGAGATGTTAACACTGCCGTCGGCTGCGGCAAAGTGGCCGGAGACGTCGGTTTATTGATGAATTACATGCCTTGAACCAGGACTAAAAAGCTAGTCACGAAGATCCCAATAAACTTCAATCTTTACATTCTTGAAATTAATTGATTCATTACCTCTAGCTTTCCGTTGAAGATGTTTCACATGAATCATCACATTACTGTACATTCTAATCTCCATTTCTGAATTTGCAACTCTAATTAAGAAGCAATTAGGGGATTATGTGAAAAAGGAAAAGGATGAAATTGAAAGGGGTATTTAAGGAATTTTACTTGTAAATCATTGGGGATTTTTTTTTTTCATTTTTAGATGATTAAATTACTATCAAAATAAGTATAAGGACATATTTGAAAGTTTAGAGTATTTAGAGGGATATATATGTAATAATGGTTTTTGTAAGGATATATATGTAATTAAGGAAGTTTGTAAGGATATATATGAAATTCTTCGTATATTTTGTATCGAAAAATTATATTTTATCTTATTATATTGGCATACTTCAACCTTCTAGAAGATAGCATGCATGTGAAACCAATTAATTCTATCAAACACGTACAATTAACATATAATTATATACACAAGATCCAACTAGTGCATTCAATATAAAGTCGAAATAAATGAAATATTCAAAAGTACATAATGTGACTAAGTAGTCATTTGTTATACAACTAATCAAGAACTTTTAACTCCAAAAAAGACAATCTTGAACCAATAAATAATAACCTATTTAATAAATTACTAGCACATTCAAAGGAGAAGCAGCACCCAAATTAGTAAAGTTCCTGAAAAAGAAAAGGAAGAAACTCATACTTAGAAACATAGTGAGAAAAGTGTTTGAGACTTTGTTCTAAAAAACTTTCTGACCCTTTTGTCATACAATCAATTAGTACATATATCTTTCCAAGTTTTGACTAAAGGAGTATAGCTAAAATTAAGGAATATTAAAGGGATTTTGGTAAGAAAAAATGTCTTGTAAAAAATCAAATGACAAATTACCAATTATCAATAGTTTTATAACTTTAGATAAAAGCATACACATTACTCTAAGAGCAATAAGTGTACTCTCGGTAAACCATCAGGCATGTCCTATGTGACATGCGGTACTGATTAGCATACCATCCTCCATTGTTTGGTACGAAAAACTTGTAGTGATTTTTGGCATTTCAATACCGAAAGAGAGAGAGAGGAGAAAGGGAGGGGTGAGGAGAGATAAGGAGAGATAAAGAGAGAGAAAAGAAGAGAGGATAGAGGTGAAAATAGAGAAAAGATATTATTTAAATTTTTTTAAAGTATGTGATATAAGAATATAACTGAGGAAAAACGAAGAGAACATATTTAATTTTTGAAAAACTAATTAATCTAACGAAAATTATTCTTTTTTTTATTAAAACTGTTTATTTTATACACTTTATCATGTAATATAACTTGTATATTATTTTATGTCTAGGGATTTAGCTTACTAAATAAAAAAGAAAGTGTAGAAAGCATATATAATTCTTTTCATGTTACCTCCAAAATTCATCTTGGTTTGAATCTTGTGTCTCCATGCCCCACTCCAAGCATATCCTAACCACATAAATTAAATCAATATATCACATTATGCTACCCAAAATTCTTGTAAAAAACATAACTCCAGGGTGTTCAAGATTTTTTATTTCCTCTTATCTTATATAGAAAATCAATCGCGGAACCACGTAAAGGTGAGCATGAAAAACCAAAACCGAAAATTTAAATTGAAAAAAGACAATCCATTATAGAAACTAACGGTTTTGGTCTTTAGAATTTCAAAAACCGATTTTTTAAAAATTTTGTTCAGATTTATGTTGTAGAACCGAACTTCACCAAAAAAATTACGCATTAACTTTATTATTAGATTTAGATTAGATTAGATTTTGATATTTATGTTTTATTTCTTGCTTAGTTTCTAAGATGTAATACCTCGGCCATAGCAATTAGTCGTAGAATTCCCACCACCGCGACAAATACAAGAAAAAGACCGTTCAAAACCTGCAAACCCACAAAACCCACCACTCGTCTCACAGTCTTTGCAACTTTCGGTATAATAAGACTCATTATATTCCAAAGATATACCAAACTCCCATTTCATCGGATCCGTCTCATCACCACCAAACCCGTACATCGAAGCGTAAGACGAGCATTGTAGTTTCGGTAGGTCCAACTCATAACCCGACCCGAAATCAATAACGGGCTGATAAACACAACAGCTAGACACCGGCCCATTTGGTTCCAGCCCAATGCCACTAACCCCTTCACAAGAATACAATCCTCTACAAATATGCAAACCCGAACCCGTATCACACAAATCCTCATTCGGGTCGAACACGGGCGACGTTCTGGAGCAGCCGAGTAGAATAAAGATATCTTGTGACGATAACCTAAAGGGGCTGGCCCGATCCAGGCGAAAGCTGCCCGAATTCTGCATTGAAGAACATGTTGACATGTAGAGATCGGTGAGAACGAAAGTGGAGGTGGTGTAGTCTATGCTTTGAACTGTGTAGTCTCCGGTGCCGGAGGAGAAGCGGAGCTGGCCGGAGGTGCATTTAATGTATCTAGCGAAGTCTGGATGGCCACACCCGTAATCCGACCCGAAGGGGTACTTGATAGTGAGGTTTCCACATTTGTCCCTGCATGTAGGGACAATTGGGGGTACGTGGGATGAGAGGATTAATGAGAGAAAGAGGAAAATGTTGAGAAGCAGCAATGAGCTTGGTGCAGACATTAATGGAGTCTCGAAACAAAATTGGTGTGTGCAAATAGCTTTTTGAAGAATAAAAGAGGGAAAGATGGTTTCTTTCGGTGGGTTTTGAAGTTTTTCTTGATTTATTGAAAAGTTGATACAATGGTAATCATGAGGTTTATCTTTTTATGGTCTATGATTTGTTGTTTTATTAAATTTAAAATTTTGATAGATTTATACATAATAAAAATATTTTATTAGATAATAAAACCTTTAAGCACGTAAAGTAAAAACAAATTAATTCATGTTTTTAAAAAGTTGGTCTCCACCTGATTTTTTTAAGTTTGTTTTTTTCTCTAGAAAAACAAGGATAATTGTTTTTATTTTCTAGATGTTAAGTCAAACACTATTGCCTATTATTTTCATTTTATTAAACACATTAACCACATAATAATCTGTGTCAAAATATAATCCCAGACTGTAAATGTCGTGTAAGAAGTTATCCACAATTTTATATAATTCTTATAGCTTCATTTCAAGATCTATTTCGAATAAAATATCAAACAGGTCAAAGGTAAAAATGTTCTTCTATTGGGTTTTCAATTCTTTGAATTTTATGAGTTTTCTCTCAACGGATCACACCAAAATGAATAACACATATTTTCTATGAACCAAATAGAACCTCTAACATAATTTAAATTTAGTTCAACCCAGAAATCGAATTCGAAGCATTAAAAACAATGTATAAACTCAGAAATTAGCATAACGTTTAATGAATTCATATAGTAATTTTTTTTAAAGACGTTTTCTGTAGTAATTGATTCTTTATGTTAATTGTAGGAAAGAGGAAAGAAATTTAATGGTTGACTAATTGAGTCAACACAATTTATAACTTAGAAATAAAGCCCTAAACAACTAGAATTAATCGGATTGAAATCAAGAACACAACATGCTTACAAGTCTCAAATAACCGACTAACTAAGATTCTAACTCAAAAACTATTGCATTTAAGAACACAAATAGCCCTGATTTCTAGGGGTGTTCACGGATCGGATAAAACCGAATTATCGAACCGAAAACTTTGGAGCGGACTATTTGGTTCGGATATTTCGGATTTTTGGATTAGATTGGATCAAAAACCGAATAATTACTATGGATTCCGGTTTGGTTCGGGTTACTATAATTTAAACCGAATAAACCAAATAAACCGAATAAGAACACACACACACACACACACATATATATATATGTATAACACTAGTGGAACAAATTAATCCATACGTGTCATGTTTATATTTATTTACAACTTATTATTTTTAATTATATATTTATAAAGCCACTAGTCTCACTAGTTATTGTAACTTGGATAATTATATTTTAATCTTAATAGTATATGTATCGAATCTAGTTTTTAAAATATCTCGACTTTTTAAACATGTATTTATGTAAGAATGAAAACTTAATTGTAAAAACCGATCCAACCAAATTTAGTTTGGATGGTTTGGTTCAGATCTTAAGATTGTTTGGATGGATATGATCTCACTTTCTAAAACAGAAATCCAATTGGATTTACTCAATTGGATCGGATTAACCAATCTATCTGAACATACACCCCTAATGATTTCAACACAAGGGTTATCAAAAACACAAAATAATTATTTAAAATTTCAAGAACAGTAGCAATTCAAACACATTCATACAAATCTAAATATAAAAATCAAAATCTTAATCAGGGCATTTTGTATAAATATATTTTATTTATTTAAATATTTTGAGGCGATAATTATATAAATACGGTTAATTT
>JAUEJL010088824.1:0-14463 GCA_032274825.1 Drosophyllum lusitanicum
GACCTCTTTTGTAGATAAAAGGACTGTTAGGTATTAATTCAAGGGGCAAAAAGACATTAATACCCTCACAAGTAAAGGAGTTAACGTTTCTTTGAACGGAAGGGTTAAATGTGGACCAACATTGTTACAAATTGCTTAACACATGGATGCTTGGTGTAATTTTTGAAGTTTAGGGACCAACGGTGAGAAATTTTGTAAATCACAGGGACTATTTGTGTAATTAACTCTTTTTTTAATATTTGTCAATAATTTATTTTTCTTTGCGCTTTTTTAATTTCTTTTTACTTTTTTTAATTTATTTTTTTATGTATAGTAAGTGTTATTTTTTTGTATTTTTTTGTATTTTTTACTTTCTTCTTTATTATTAATTACAATAATTTACATTTTTGTTGAAGATCGACGAGGAAAATTGTTTTATTATTTTGACAAGTAAAATAATTAAAAGAATCCAAAAAGGCTACTTTTTTAATTGATTGACCCACTTTTAATTACAAGTACCAAATTTTAAAATTTATAGTAATATGTGAAAAAAACAAATGTAAATTTGTATAGTTGTTTTCCGTTTATTTTCTATCCTGTTTATTGTAATGATTCAAGTAGGCGATTTTATTGTGATGTTTGTTAAAGTGTGAGTTATAATAATATGCAGTATAACAATTAATAGGTACTTGCTAATGTTAAGATTGACCTAACAAACTTTGAGTTGCATATATGTATATAAAGGTGTACATGTGTATATGCACATATGCATAGATCACATACATAGATATGTATTTGTGCTTGAAAAAAGTTTAGTTTTACGTGCACATGTGCAAAAATTTGTATTCGTGCTAAAAAGAAAATCTAGTGTTATGTCTACATGTGCATGAGCATATATGCGTGAGACGCACACGTGCACGGTGCATATATGCACCCAAACGCAGCTATGCAGTATGCACATATGCACTTGTGCTTGAAAAAAAATCGAGTGTTATATGCATATATGCATATATCTCATGCTGTGCTAAAAAAACTTGGCAAAAACGATTTTTTAAAAAAAGTATAGCAATATGGATGTCATATTAAAGAACATATTTTTCTAGTTAATTTGGTATAATTTTCGTATTTTAATGCCTTTGCGTTTGGTAGATATTTTTGTTTAAAAAAAGTGGGGTTAAGTGGTTAAGTGGTTAATTAATATTTAATAATCTAATTTAAGCAATTAATTAATAATTTTGTGATAAAGATAAATAAACCTACCACTATATAAGTAAAAGATTTCGTCTAATATTCTTCGATAATTCAAGATTTAAAATTCAAGGCAAACGTGCTCTTAAACTATTATTTTGATTCATTGTACAGAACTTAAAAGTGGGCCTGACAACGAAAAGAAACGGCTAATATAGAAATGAATGTAGAAAGAGTTGAAACGTAAGTATAATTAATTACATTGTTTGCATTATTATAGTATTCTAAATAATTAATTAATTATATATTCAAAAAAATGATTTCTTAGACATTGTCCTCATCTTTATGGTGCTAACTTTGGGTCCCCAGAAGCGACAAGTAAAGGGCAAGTAAATGAAAAGAGGGTGTGACTATTCGAGTATTCGGTACTGCTGATAATTTGGGTTGTGTTCGAGTAAAATAAGTCATTTTTCTTTTGTGTTGATTATTTTCGTGTTATTTTCGTCTTGACTCAACTTTTTTCCAAAGTTAATTTTGTGTCAGGTTCGGTTTGTGTCGCTTTCATTCGTGTTCGGTTCGGGTCGTGTTTCGTGTTGACCCATTTTACCGGGTTGTCTTTCTAGAGATAAATTTTGATTTTCGGGTCGGGTTTTAGGTTGACCCAATATTCAATAAAAACGTTGCATATACAATTGCCTTTAAAATTTGGATTTTCGGGTCGGGTTTGAGCCTCGAGCTGCCCCCATTTTATGGGTCAGGTATCAGCTCTAAAAATAAGTTGAAAGTTCGATCATAAATGGAATTTAAATTTTGATTTTTGAGAATTTCAATTTGAACGTTATTTTTATGTTCAAACTTTAATACATTTTAAACTTACTGTCTTTACTAAGATTTTTATATTTAGTTATTACATTTTTATTTAAGAAAATCGGGTTAATCAGGTCATTATCAAGTAAGTAGGTTTTACCTGTACTTGACCTATCTATTTTCGTGTCATGTTCGTGTCAACCCATTTTTTACCCATTTCAATTTCTTTTCAGGTTCGTGTTAACCCATATTGTATTCGTCTCAGGTCAGATTTTAGTTTCTTGTCTCAGATTGCCAGCCTTACTATTCGGACACCCTTTATATTCTATATTTTTATGTGATGTGATGTATGTGAATGTCTGACCTTATTATAAATTGTAACTGACTAATATGTTGTTATATGAGAGTGAGAGAGAGAGAGAGGTCCAAATAGTAAGACCATCCGCATGGCTCTCCATTCATGTTAGTCAACTCAAATGTCACATCAGCGTTATATCACTTTCGCTCCTACACATACATGAACACCTTTCATTGTCCTCCTAACGGACGCCATCGGCCATCGCACACCGTCGCACATCTCTCCTTTATATATTTTTGATTTAAATTTTCTATATTCTTATGGTTTGATATTATTATCAAAATATATTATTTTATAATTAAAAAGTTTAAATTTTATTAAATACCCAACACTTGAATATAATTTTTTTTTATCATATAACTCAATGAAACTCATCATAATTTTCATTGAATTTTTTTGAAAACTCAACTACAAAGTTTAACAATTATTTAAATAATAGAAATGATATATCCTCCTTCTTTATCCTTTTACTCAACACAAGATTATTTGTGGAGTCTACCAATTCTTTTTACTCATTTTCATTATTTATTTTGACACTTATCTTGATCTTGTGAGTAAAAATATAACTAAGAGAAAAAAAATATATCACTCTCTATAAATAAATATCTTAAATAAATATCTTTTTATGGCAGAATATTGATATTTCAAAATTCATGATATTACAGGTACTATATACGATAAAAGTTTTTGAACGTTTAGTACAACGTGTTGTAATTCAATACATACAAATATTAAAATATTCAAAGTTCACGAACTTGATTAAGACTTCTCTTTAAATGACGAATTTTATATAAGTTATATAAAAAGTTATATTTTCTTCTATAAAATCTTAATACTTTATCCTTCTACTTATTTTACAACAATATTCGGAATAAACTAAATTTATTTTTTTATTTCATCTCTTAATTTTAACACTTGTTTTGATCTTGTAAGTAAGAAGATAACTATGAATATAAAAAGATTTTTATATAGAACCTAAAGTTAGAAAATTTAAATACATTATATCAACCGGACAAAAGTCACAGAGTTGGAGGGTTATTTAAGTTAAATCATTTAGTTAATATATCTTTTTATTTTCGTGTTTATTTATTTAAACATGTAGTATAATTGGATTAAATTAATAAATTTAAATTTGAAGGTTCTAAAAAATTTGATTATGATATTATGCACGAATTTATGATATTTAATAGATTTTATTTCTGTTTTAAGATATTTTATATCTCTATTTATGTTTTATAATTGTTTCAATATACATGTTAATACTATTTAATACCATAAATATTTATTAGTTACTTTACCCATGCACGTATTTATTCGCATTATGTTAAGCTAGATATTCAAAATGGATATATGAATAATTAATTTAGGATTAAGAGGAGTATTCAATTAGATTTAAAGCACATATTTATGGAATTACACTTTAGAGTAAACAATTTGTCAACTTGCTATATTATTAGATAGGAATAGAAAAGTCTAAGATATATATATATATATATATATATATCAAATTCTTAATTCTTCTAATATAAATAAAAGACTAACTTCAATATAATTTATTAGATAATTCTAGCTATTAAAATTAGATAAATATTTTAATTATCAAATCTTAACCATTAATTTTGATAAAAATTAAAATATAATTTTAACTTTTCTTGGTCAAAATTGGGTTCAATTTTGACTTTAATTTAAATCAACATTATAGAAATAATTTCATTTATGCTTTTCTTAAACTTTAAAATATCGTATTTGTCCAACTATAATTTACTAATATTATATTTACACTTTAAAATATTTCAAAACATCATTTTTAACTAAATTTTTTGTTTTATCATTCTAAAATATAATATAATGTTTAATTTTTATTAATTTTTAAATCAACTCGTATATCATTTAATCTAGTTAAATAAATATAAAAAGAATGTTATTTGTTGGACAAGAGAGCATTAATTCTAACAAACAAAATTTATTATATCTAATACCAATTGGGATAAATATAGTTACTTTATCTTTTTGGTCTTTTTAAAATAAATAAATAAATAAAATAAAATAAAAACTTTGTTCTCTAATTTCCATATAAATATATGAGCCTTCGCAGCAAGCTCCATCCAGCCCAAAAAATGGCAACCACTCTGGCCGATATCCACCCACACATCATTCAGACACACATACTACCCCGACTAGACGGCCCTTCTCTCTCCGCCGTCGCCACCGTGTCGTCGTCTCTACAAGCCCTCTGTTCCGATCAACATCTTTGGGCTCAAATCACCAACTCCACTTGGCCCTCCATTACCCACCCACTCGTTGATGACGTCATCTCCACGTTCCCCGCCGGTCACCGGTCTTTTTTTCAAGACTCATTTCCTTCTCTAATCACCGACTTCAACCACCGTAACCGCCGTCACTCCTCCTGGTCTACTTCCAAACCAGAGTATTCCTCTTGTGTTCCAGACCGTTCATCTCATAACTGGCCATCTGAAATTATTTCAGCCGTCGATATACGCTACAAAAACGAGATTATTTACTCCACAATCCGATTCACAGAAATCACAACCGATTTCCTTTGGTCGGGGTTACGGATTGAATTAAACAAAGATCCAACCAGCAATCGGTCCGGATCCGGATCCAAACCCGTAACTGGAATATCCCAATCCATCGGCTTGGAAGTCGATGAGCTTGCAGGCGCCGACAAAGCTACATTACTACATCTGAAAGAATCGGTGACGGTAAACTGGATCCTAATCGACCCAACCCGCAAACGGGCAGGCAACCTATCGAGCATTAAAGCGGTTAGCGCCAGGCAGGACTGGATGAGTAATGATACAGTTCTACAATACGTCACCATTTTACCAGGATCCGACCCTCTTGAGATGGTACAATGTAAAGTACAACTTGTACTTGGGACCACCGGCGGTGGAGGGATGCCGGTAGGGTTGCATGTGAAGGAGGTGACGCTAAAATGTCAAGATTTGGATTGTAACTGTGTAAACGGTGAGGAGTTTTTGGTAATTACACAAGCTGCACTTACGGAAAAAGATAATGTAACAAGAAAAGTGGTGGATGACTCGGATAGATCGAAAAGTCGCAAGGAATTTAAGGAAATGAAAAGGGAGAAAAGAGAGTGGGCCAAAAAGGAAGAAGAGAAAAGGGAGTTTGCGATTAAGATGAATTATATTGGCATCATTGTCTCGTTTTGCCTTTCTTTATATTTTCTTACATTGATATTACGATAATGTATCATAATTTTTGGGACTTTTTAAAGAGTGGTGTGACAATGGTGAATTGCACAATTAAACCTTGTATCAATCAACAAACTTTTTAATTAATTAATATGAGATTTTGAGGGGTATTTTTGTAAATTTATTAAAAAAGTCGCAAGAATTAAGATATCATGAGATAATGTAGAGATCAAGTACGAGGTAAGTTATGATAAAAATTGTAAGAAAGATTCCAGATCACAGAATTTGCATCAAAAGTTAACAAAAAGTGGTTAAGATAAACGGTTTATAACCGTCAATTAAATCACATTTAGGGGTAAATTGGGGATTTAATATAACCCTGACGGCCGCTAATATCACGTTTAGCTATGATATATAATTTAGAAGTTTGATGAATTCATCGGAAAAAATTAATGCACTTCTACTTTTCATCAAAATAATAATAATAATAATAATAATAATAATAATAATAATAATAATAATAATATTAATAATAATAATAATGCACTTCTTAATAAACTATATATTTTCAACGGTAGAATTATCGAAATGGATTCAATGAATCTTGAACACGAGTCAAATCCTTCAATTACTAATCTTCATAAGAAACCAAATTAGAAGGTATGGTGGATGCGTGATTCCGAATAGCGTAACAACCCTATCCAAAGACATTTTCTTTTCTCATGAAACGTTAGAAAAATGCCACAACCCTAAAACATATTCAGGGCAGCGGCTTCAAAAATCGAAGGCGATGATGAATGCGTTTAGTGTTTGCAGTGTACGTCAGCGGCAGAATACACGGAGATTGGTGAGGAATGCTGGGCGATGTGCCCGGAGATATGCACAAGCAATTGGTGGCCGTTTGAACTTGACAAAAAAACAGTTCAGATCTGATGTGGCGATGGTGGATAAGCACGATGGTTGGATGCTACCTGTTACACAACGTCTGTAACGATGGTGATGGATGCCGCACGGTCTTAATATTGTCACAGGGGGTAAGCATGGTGGTCTCTTCATATGGTCGCAGGCGGTGAGTAGTGACCAGGTGGTGTGTATTTCATCCGCAACATGATGGATAAATAGAGTTGACAGGGAGCCGAAGGGCAGGCCGCAACGGCAGTGGCTAGAATATGACTCGCATAGGGTTTTAGGGGAGTTAGAGGTTACAAACATAAAATATAGATAATAAGGTCTATAGCTACTTTTTTAAACTTTTGAAATTATCATCTTTTCATCTAAGGACCCAAAATTTGTTTTATAATAATTCTTTCATTAAAATAAAACCCAAAAGATAATATATCCATATAAAAGTAATTTTACAAAAAACCATTTATCAACATTGAGTAAGATATCCAAAAAGAGCTATCGTCATTTTTGAGTTATCAGCGGAAGTAGGAACCGTTAATCTCTAGCTGGAGCCTTACCTCGATCCTCTCCTGAAATAGGAAGAATCAACACCGGTAAGTACTAAGTTTAGTGAGTTCACTATTTCATAAAATCAACAATATCTAGAACTCTGGTAAAAATAAGAACACATACATATGTACACATAAACACTCTAGCCACTCAGGCTCATCTCAAGCCACTCAGGCTTCTCTATTGCCACTTAGGCATCTCTATTGTCACTCTGACATCTCTATTATCATTCAGGCATCCCTATCACCACACATGCATCTCTATCGCCACATAGACATCTCTATTGCCACTCGGGCATCATGTTGTATCACAAATATCAAGACATATAGTTATATCATCTCATATATAAGAAGTTATAGTGATACTCACCTTGTTGTCGGTAAATTAAGATTTCTCTAATTTATATGTTTTTCTCTAATCAACTTTAGGATTATCAACGTCCACTTATAATGATTAATTAACTCTTTAGAATTTATCTACTCAAATTTTCCTCTAACATTATGTTACATGGCCAGTGTAGCTCTACACGACCACAGTACACGACCTACACAGGCCATGTACACTGACTTTGTACTCTAACCCTACACCGTGTTGGTGTTACACGTTCCATGTATCTCAATTATACACGGTCTATACAAGCCCTACATGGCATGTGTTCAACAAGGGTTATACAAGGCCTGTGTACCGTTACACCGCCTGTGTTTCTCTATAAGAGGCACTACACGGCCGGCACCTATGTACACGACCCGTGTATACAAATTTCTCAGCAACTGTTCGACCAGAACAGTTCTGTTTTCCGACCAAAACTTCCACCAAAACTAAGACTATAAGTGAATTCCAACACGAAAATATCATACTATATCATCTATGCATGCAATAAAACAACCAAATTACACTCATTTGATCACCCTTTGATCAATTATACACAATTTTTCAATACTCGACCCATTTACTCAAAATTTCAATAATAAACACATTTATCACAGCTAAATGATTCACAATCCCTCATTTTAGTAAATAAGAATCATATTAAATCATCACCTTGATGATTTTACACGCTAGATTCAATTAACTATCAATAAAATGAAGATTACTCAACTAAAACACCAATAAGTTAGATTTTCTTACCTTGAATATTTGAAGCTTAATTCCATAGTTTGTAAGATTATTTTGATGAATTACACACTGATTTTCTATTGCCACTTTTGTTCTCAAATTCACCATGCACCATCACACACATTCACTTCTCTATTTTGACTACTTTTGACCAAAAACGCATTTATATATTTAAATTTCAACTATTGGTAGTTTATACCCTCCATCTTTTATGTATTTAAATTCTAACCACCAATTATTTTATCTAATTATATTTGGCATTTAGGTATTACAATTTCAATCCCTAAACTTTTAAACTCTCCATTTAGAATATTTAATAAGAAATTCATACTCTCTCTCTCTCTCTCTCTATATATATATATATATAGGAGGGATCCGGTGAGAACACATGTTAAATGGAGAACGGTGAGAACACTTGTAGGTCAATCATTTAATTAAATAAATAAGAGATCTAAAATCAACCTACCATAATTAAATCAAATCATTAAAATTCAAGATACCTTAATTAACCAAGATTAATATCAGCCATTAAATAAAGATCATTCAAGTGCTCTGTAAATTGATGAATACCTAGTTTTAATCAATAAAAAAGATTTTTTTATTGCCTCTTACCCTTTTTACTATAAAATCCTTTTTACCTGATCTTTACCCTATATATATATATATATGAAAAGCATACATATATATATCGATGGCCGGCCGGATGACTTACCAGAGTTTAACTCGGGAACGGAGAGAGGTGGCGGAAGGGGAGGAGGGAGGCGGAGGAGAGGAGATTGAAGGGATGGTAGAGGAATCGTCGTCGTCGTTGCCAGCGGAATCCTCCTCGTAAATGGTTTCCACCGCCCTCATTTTTTGCCATTCTTCCAATTCCGCCACCGGTGGCTTCATGGCGGCGGAGAGTGAGTATACAAGGCGGTATGTTACCAGAATAAATAAATAAATTTACGTTTAAAAATGAGATTTAATTGTACGTTGGGATGTTTGGGGGGAATTCATAAGCTACAGTTTAGGCGCATTCATGGCGATGCATGTGATGAATCTTAAATGCCCTTACACCTTCTTACTGTACCTTCTTGATTTTACCCTTCCTAATTTTTTAATTTTTATTTTGAATTTTGAGTACTTTTGGGCGGTATATTGGTTTCTCAGGACTCAGGAGGTAATTTGATAAAAATTTAAGATTATGTTTGGCATGTATTGTTTTTTTCATTCTTAAACATAAGGCCTTGAGTTATAACTTCACTTTTTTTTTGTTACCCAATGTCACATTAGTACCACATCATTCTCTCTTTCATTTTCTTCTCCCTACCCAAATTAAGTGTTATATCTTCCCTTTTCTTACCCAAACTTTCCCCACTTTTTTTATTTTTATATTAGCATCTTTGCCGTTGGATGTGGGGGAGTGGGGGTGGGTTTGCTTCTTCTCGATCAAGCCTTGAAACCCGCTCACCTTACTCGATTTTGGAACCTGATTTTGCATAATGGTGTTCCCACCATTACCCGATGGAACCCGCCACCATCGGGTTGACCATAACGAATGGTCTAAGTATCTCAATATGGTTGATATTAAGTATATAGTTTAAGTATGTACAATAAGTGATATCTGTAGGTCTCGAAGGGTTTAGTCTTGATCTACTTTTATATAGTGCTAGTTATTTTGATAGTTAGAAATTGTCTTGGTGATGATTTAATTGAGTTTTAGTTACTGATTTGATGATTTTATAGTTTAATTAACTGAGATTTGTGTATGTATTGTGAATTTTTGAGCAAATGGGTCAAAGATTTGAGTTTATAATATAATTAATCAAAGGTTGATCAAAAGTGTTCAAATTAGTTGTTATGTTGTGTTTATAGATGTTAAAGTATGTTAACACAGTGTTGGAATCCATTGATAGTCGTATATATTAGTTTGGTTCATTGTTTGGTCGAAAAGAGCAGCTGTCTGGTCGAACAGCTTGCTGGAAAATGGGTTTACACGGGTTGTGTACATGAGTGCCAGCCGTGTAGGGTGTCATGTAGAGGAACACAGGTCGTGTTCAGCCCTTCGATGGCACAAGCCATGTAGAGAAGATACAGACCGTGTATGGTTATACTACACGGGCCATGTAATGCCTACACGGACTGTGTAGGGTTAGGGGTTTACACTAGCATAGCATGGCTGTGTAGCCGTGTAGAGTGAAGGCCGTGTAGTTGGCCTTGTAGAGCATTAACAGAGTATAAGTTGAGTAGTTAAATTCTGAATTTTAAAATTACTAATTGTAGGTGATCTTGGATAATCTGAAATTGCTAAAAGAGAGTCAGTAGTTATCGGAGGTCTTTATCACTACAAACAAGGTGAGTAACACAATCCCCAGCAATCTATTAGATGCATGTTTGTGATATATATAAAGTGTGTTGATTAATGTCATGATGTTGGTTTGATAAACATGTGAGAATTGATGATAAAAAGAATGTCTGCATGGCAACCTGTAGCCTGAGTGATATTTTAGTAATATGATGTTATAATTAATGAAATAGCAGTACTATTATTAAGATTCGATATTTATTGATGATTATGGGTAAGTAGTGTGTAGTTTACTACAGAGTGTTAGCATGAACATGTGCATAATGTATGTTATGCCTGAGTGGCAAATTATTAATCTGAGTAGCAATATGAAGGCATGAGTGGCATTATGATAGTCTATGTGGCAAAAGTTATGAGATGTGTGATAATTTATAATGATGATCTCGTGTATAAGAGATGTGTGTGTAACTAATTGTTAGCTTGTGATTGTGTGCTCACTAAGCTTCGTGCTTATGAGTGTCTTGTTTTCCTTTTGGCAGGAATTGGTAAAGAGAAGTGTTGGGGAAATAACCATTTCAACCTAATTAATCAAACCTGTCTATAGAAATAAATAGGATTTGATGTTAACAAAACTAATGTCTAAGTTAGACTAAAATTTATCTTTAACATGTGTTGTTAATATTAGACTTATAATTTACTAAGTTAGAGAGTAACTGATGTGATTAGTTAAGGACACTGGATGAATCAGCTAACACCTCAACTATGATTAGCTTAACAAGAAACATGGTCAAAACCTATCAGTTGAGCAACACTGCCTTATCAGCTGAGTGACCAAAAGTAAGATGGGTAACCTTAGCCTGCTTAGTTATGCATGATAAGCTAATCATTCTATATGATTAGCTGAACAACTCATAATAATCAGCTGAGCATAGAGATTGATTAACTAAGCATACCTTTGATCAGCTAAGCGTAGACATTGATCAACCGAGCATACCTTTGAGACTATGTCCTGAAGATAAGTTGAGAACTTCATTCTATCATCCAAGTATACTAGTTAACGGAGTCTTTACTTTAACTCTTATTATTTATCAATTTACTATCTTTCTTCTTTAAAAGTTATTAAGTCAACGGGCTGAACATGTGTTGTTTATTATAACATTAGATCTTCGATTTTGTAAAAGTATTTGCACTTTTTGTTCTACGAAGTAGGACAAAAATATAGAACTTTAATCTGTAGAAAAGGTTAAAGTTACCTTCGAGTGAAGATCTCAAGGATCGTGTCAAGTACAAAAGCATAGCCGATAACAAACATGTTTAGAAAAGTCAAGATACTGGATCTGAGGTGGTTGATAAGAGTAGCAAGTATGGAAAGGGAAGTCTCATTGTTCAAGGCAAAAAGTAAGAGATATAATATTTAAATATTGTCAGTGAGGTGTACTTTTTATAAAGTTATATTATTTTTATTGGGAACCCGATTAAAATAATATATACTTTGATCTCCACTAAATTTATTAATTAAATATTATTTCCTCTACACAACCTTACTTTCAACCGTTGTTGCATCCGCTTTCTATATATATGCATGCAGATTTCCAGCCTCTACACTTGAACGACACATCGAATACACTCGAAGAAAAAGCTTTTAAGCAAAGCAAGTTTTAGAGTTAGCATTGTGTAGAACTCGTTCATGTGTTAAACACCTTAGATATTAGTTGTTTTAGGAAAGCTAGTCTATGTGTTAGACAAATATTGTTGGCATCTTTTATTGTATTTGGAATTTTTGCTTCCATGTATATGTAATTCTTGATTTATAATCAATAAGAATTATATTAAAAGTATTTGTGTGTTCAATAATTTTAAGTAGCTTGAGTTTGTATTCACCCCCCCTTACAAACATTTATTGTTGCGTACTTAATCAGGGACTAACAAGAAGGCTCTAGTTTGAGACTGAGAGCTCACGCCTTCCGCTTGTCATATTTTTGGAATATTAAAGAAATTTTTAAGAAGAAATTTTTAACCGTGTAAAATTTCATAAATATGTACATTTATTATTAATATAACAAAAAGAAAAGTTTAGGTCCTTACACCACCATCCCCAATCTCACTAATCGACTCCATCCCGACTGTCCCCTCAAATTAGTAACAACCACGGTAGCAATTGCCTTTCACTCTTCATCTTTTACTTTTTTTCCATCTAGATCTGTGTTCATTGCGCCTAAGTAGCATGTGTGTACCGTGCGTGTAAATCTATGATTGTAGGTACGTGTTCTTCGATTTAGGGTTTTTTCTTTCATCATATTCGACTTCCGTTGGTTAGAATTTGAACAATATAGGGTTTTCATCATCTTTATATATAGGTTCGTGACTTGTTAAGGTTTGTGTATGTATGGCTTCTTGAATGTGTTTGATTATTTAGAATCTAGTGTTTGATTTCTTATGTGTGAATCAGGTTTTCTAATTCTGGGTTGGATTTCTTATGTATGTTTTTATAGAATTTAGGGTTTGATGTCTTGTTTAAAGATCACGAAACCGGAGATGAACACTAGAGTCTAGAGAACATGATGAATATGTTGAATACATGATCTTTGTGATGTATGTCCATATCTACGTGATTGAAACTTGAAACACTTGAAGAACAAATTAGGTTAATAAATTATTATTATTAGATATAATTGGTAATTTATAAAATAGTAACTAGTAATATTAATACTGTTAGTAATTTATAAAAAACTAAAAGTTCATTATTGATTGCTAATTAATTAAAATATTTGATAATTATTCCCGATTAATATTAAAAAATTAGAAATTTATTTAAAATAATGACAGGATTCTCCCGTTGATTGTCACGTCGGTATAAGGTATCTATTGAGTGATGTCTCAAATCGGACAAAAAGTGACTTTGTAATTTGCTTAATAAAGGTCCTGGACTACTCCAATTATAATCAATTGTTTTCAAGTTGGAATCCCACAAACTTATATGATACCAGAGCAAAGTTCACTCAAGGTTGGTCAAAGGGCACATGAACTCCAAATAACCCATAAGTATCCACGTGTTAGACACGAAAAATAAAGAACCTCACACGTGGAGAGGCGTGTCAAGTGATGTCTCACATCGCACGAAAAGGTACTTTGTAATGTTCTTAATAAGGGTCCTGGACTACTTCACTTATAACTCATTGTTTTTAAGTTGAAACCTCACAAACTTACAATATCATGTGTCATTGACTGGATTGCCATATGCACAACAACATCAGTAGGAACCCGTTGACAAGACGGTCAGTAGGTTTACCGGTAACCGACTCTCTTTTTTGTTATAAAATGAAGTTTATAGTCTTTTCTCTTTTTTTTAACACTAATAGTAAACTTATTTCTCACAACTCTCTCAAGTGTTACATCATGGTAGAGATGAGCAAAAAACCCATTTGGTCCGAACAGACCGGATCCCGAACCGGAACCGGGAACCGGGCCGATTTACACCTTTTCGAGTCGGTTCTCGGTTCATATATTTTCCATATTCTGGTTTTCGGTTCCACCGGGTTCGGTTTTTTACCCGGAACCGATTATGAACAAATGGTTTGGTCCTCGGTCCTTACGTTTGGACATTTCTGGTTTCGTTTTTTCAGGCTCGGTTTTAGAACCGCGCTCATCCCTTCATGGTTACTTTGATTGATCTTCATATATGTCCTTTTAAAATTGTAACACCCTGATTTTCGGTCCAAATTTAAACTTTTCCAAATCACAATTTAGAACATGTTTTATACAAAACTCTTTAACTCATTGCGGAAGCATTTTAATTTCCTTTAAATATTTCAACAAAATATAATAACCTTTTAACCATAAACATTATCAAGATATATAAGCCAAAACTTTTGGTGTTACCGCAGTCAATCTCACGACCATAAAGAAAAAGTAGGAAATCCAGAAATTACCGGAAATGCAACCAAAGCTATGCCCAAGGCATCTACCAGCCTCACATAGGCCTCTAGACATCCTGCGGATACAAAACATTTGACACACAGAGTTAGCTATAAACATAGCTAGTGAGTACAACCAAAAATCATTTGTCTTTTCAAAACCAAGTCATCATCTTTTTGAAA
>JAUEJL010088835.1:0-14462 GCA_032274825.1 Drosophyllum lusitanicum
ATTCTGTCATTTGTCACATAAACAATCCAAATCCTTTGATTGATTTACAAAACAAACAGGATTTCAGGAATGCAAATTCTAGCAGATTTTGTCAACCAAACACAGGACTGGATTCACATTCCTACCAAATGCAAATCCTGCGAAATACAAATCTTTTAACAGAATGCAAATCCCATGAAAAAAATCTGTGAACCAAACGCCCCCTAAATATAAAGAAAAGAAAAGAAGAGAAAAATATTTTTTTATTTTGTGTTTCCAAGTTGAAAATAAAAGGATAAAAAACTAATTATATTACATTAATACCCTTATTTTCTAAAATATTAGTTATCTTTTAAGAGTAATTTAGTCACCAAAGATAAACTATAAGACATTGCTTTTCCTTTTCGTTCAAATATTTCTCACTTTTAGCAAAAAAAAATTTTAAAAGTTAATGAAAATTTTCTTTTAAATCCTTTGTTTTTAACTCCTTACAAAAACTTTCTTCCTTAGTATAAAATAAATCAAACTGGTACGTACTATAATCGATTCTATGGAATAAAAAAGAAATAATAAATATGTTTTTTAAATTAAATTTCTTTACTTATTTTAAGAAACAAGTTAGCTACAAGGAGTAAGAATAGGGTAGGATCAAATCGAAGTAGTAGGCTCACTTTCTCCGCGTTTCCTTAGGCTCGGCTCATGGGGGATCTCTCTCTCTCTCTCTCTCTCTCTCTCTCAGAGATTCACTCTGTTGACACCATCTTTATATGCTTCTTCAAAACCTGTTTTTTACCCTTAAAAACCGATGTCATGAAAGCCTAAAGATTGCCTTTAATATTTTTTTTATAACCCTTTTTTACATTATTATTATTATTATTATTATTATTATTATTATTATTATTATTATTATTTCCAAGTAACTGTTTTAATTCCAACCATTTTCAAAATGTTTTCAAGAGACTCTTAAAAACCCTCAACCCCTATTACTTTTAGTTCTTGCTTTATTCACTAAGAAAGATTTACTCCTTTATTTACTATGAAGAGAAATTAATTTTTCCATCTTAAAATTTTTTCTTCTTGAATTGAAAAACCATTACATTTCTTCTGTTGTTCACCAAGAAATATTTCTACTTTTTTTCCCTTGAAAAGTGAAACCCATACAAAAACCCCTTTAGAAGATTTCTACTTTTTTCTTGCAACCCCTAAAATTCCTTACCAATTATCATTTTATATTCACCAAGAAGATTTCAACTTTCTTTTTTCTTGAAAACCCTAAAAAATCAAATAAAAATATTTCTATTTTTCTTGAAAGCCTTAGAGAAACCTCATTAATTATCATCTTTTAGCCACCAAGAAAAATTTCAATGTCCTTTTTTAAATTAACCCTAAAGCCATATTAATTGTCTTCCTTTATTCACCAAGAAAGAAGTAGCACCAATAAACACATACACTTGAAAGAACACAACAGTGGGCTGACAGTACAGTGAACAGGCAGCTAGACATTTTGTAATATTGTTATAAGTCTCTTCTGTCTCTTGAGTTTTAGGGGAAAAAGACCAGCAGGATATATTCAAAGCGAGCAAAGATCACTCAAAGCCCTTTTGTAACTTTCTTTTTTGTCTTTTTGGTCAATAATCGATCTAGACGCTTTGAGGTCCTCCTTTTTCTGCAATTCATCTCTTACTTCACAATGTTTCACTTTAAACAAAAAAAAACTAGAGAGAGAGAGAGAGAGAGAGAGAGAGAGAGAGAGAGAGAGAGAGAGAGAGAGAGAGAGAGATTGACCGAAGAAATCGAGGCCATCATCATATTTTCCTTCCTTCTTTGCTCCTAACTCCCAAGAAGAGTATAAAATTCAGGTTGAATTTTACTTTCATATTGTAAAGTATTGTTTACTTAAATAATATATAATTTCCTATTTTTTTTGGCTATGTATACCTTCAAATATAAAAATTCATGTTTCACCTATAGAGAATATTTTGAGTTCATTACAATTTTAAGATTAGGTTAATTTCTTGTAATTAGTTACAAAACTTATTTTGAATATTGGCCAAAATTCGAGCTCTTTTTTATGATGTTTTTTAGTTCTTATTTAATACTAGTTTTTATTTAACAACAACAACAATTCCCAATTTGGGATCACTTTCCTTTTTTATCTGTAAAATTGTTATTGTTTGATGAAATATTTATATTTATATATTTATTATTTTGAGTACAAAAAAGTCATCAATGATTGTTATCCCAAGAAGCATTACAAATCTAACCCCTCAAAACCCTCGTCTTGAAAGCACAACTTCTCTTCGCTTTCACGAGATCCAATCTTCTTAATTAGCTTTTCTTCTATTCTAGTTAGTTTCCAAATCTTCATACTTAATTTATAAAGTAACAGTCTTTTTCTCCCCATTTTCCTAGTTTTCTCTACACTTTTTAGCTCGATCAGTGCATCAGCTAGAGATATATTGCTCATTTTTCTGAAAAGATTTCAGAAAGAAAGAAAATCCCATCAAGATCAGCAGATTATTTATTGTTGAGCATCTCAAATCACTCAAGAAATCATTGGTAATTCAAAAACATATCAGATCTGGCCGGTTTAATTTTGATCTGTAATATATCTACTTGATCATATATACGGATTTGAGTCAACAAATCATGGGTTTCATTTCTTTCTTATTCAAATGATTCAGCTAGATCGATCAGAGTATATTCATCCATCGTTTATTTTTGTTTTGTTCTTTTTAGTCTTATGATACTAATGTTTGGCAATTGATCTTGCAGAAATAATAATTATAATTCAACAATTTGTAGCAAGAACAATCAAGAAATTTAAGAAATGGCATCATCTTCAAATTCACCATGTGCAGCCTGCAAGTTCTTGAGGCGAAAATGCCAACCCGAATGTGTTTTCGCACCATATTTTCCGCCAGACCAGCCTCAAAAATTCGCTAACGTTCACAAAGTGTTCGGAGCCAGCAACGTTACAAAGCTTCTAAACGAACTCCACCCGCACCAACGTGAAGACGCCGTGAACTCACTCGCTTACGAAGCCGACATGCGACTCCGGGATCCCGTTTACGGTTGCGTTGGAGTCATCTCGCTCCTCCAGCACCAGCTTCGCCAGCTTCAGATGGATCTTACTTACGCAAAATCTGAGCTTTCTAAGTACCAGAATCATAACCTTGGCGGCACCACCGCCCAAGGACTTATTGCTGCCGCTGCAGCCGCAGCCACCCACCACCACCAGACCCTAGGAAATAATTTGATTTCCTGCTGTGGTGGTGGGGTGTCTCGAGATCATATTTACCACCAACATCCGCCGTTCTTTGGCGCTAGGGATCAGCAAACGTCGGTTATCAGGGCGTTTGATGTCAACAATAATTACGACACCGCCGCCGCTGGTGTTCTTGCTATGAATATATCCGCCGCCGCTATTGGTCAACAGTTCCAGCCGGCGAGACCTAACGGAACCGATGATCGGCCAACAACAATTGATCCTTCTTAATTAGGGTTTCTGAGGTAATTATTCGTAATTATCTTTAATATTATATGTACGTAGTCATGTTTCTACTTTGATTATTGCTTCATTGTAATAATAACACTACAACTGCTACATATTACTTGATGATCGATATGATGCTATGATCATAATTTCATTTACACTGGAAAACTTAATTATATTTAAACCACCGGCCGGTTTTGTTTAGTTTATTTCATGCATCTTAATATTAATTTCTTGATGTTATTAATTGTTTCAAATTTTCTTTGAAAGGTTAATTTGATTACTACACGTACTAGCTAGCTCTTTTTAATTAATTTACATCTATAACGGGAATTGTACCTTTGTTTATTTAAAAAGGAAAACAGACATCTTAATCACGTCTTGATACATGATATTAATTGTAAAAAAGCCTCTTTAGTTATTGTTTTGAAATTATGTGCTGCAAAATGGATGTAGATCAGGAGTTGGGGACATGAACAGAAGCTTAATTTCTAATTTTTAGTTGTTCTTTTTCATATATGTGTGTGTATATATATATATATATATATATACCAATACCAAGTGCTATTTTTTGTGATGAAAACTAGGTGTAATGATTACACCTATGGTCTATTTCTTTTATTTTTACAGGAATAGGATGGTCAAATTTATTGCTACTAATAATTAATTTTATATAATATATACATATCACATTTATTATTATAAATATATGTTACCAGGTGTCTTAAATGACCCTAGCTAGCTAGTTCTTATTTAGTCATTGGAGTTAAAGCTCGATTTGGTTTTGTTAAAGTTTTCAAATTTCTCTTCTTTTACTAATATATATATGAGCTTAATTGGAGTATAAAACAAGTTAGTTAATTAACTGGCTGGTTTGAATATTATACTTTAATTAATACGTAAATTTTGAATATTCTGTACGTACGTGTGAACATTTTATTTTCGATAGCTTAGAGGAAAAAAGTATAGAAACGATATCGTAATTTGTTGCATTAGTAATAAACTACATATGCGTCATATTTTAATATCTCCTCCGTTTGGTTAACTTTTTGAATCAAGCCTTTTGATTTTATGAATGTAATTTTTAAAAATGAAGAATGTTCAATAATCCATAATTAATTTATAGTCTTAAGAGAATAATTTTAGCCTTTGGATTAATGTCATTAATGATCCAGATTAAATTTTAAAAATTTGGTCGGAGCGGCAATTTCGTAATTTTCGTAATTCACATGTGATGATTTTACAAATCATATGTGATTGCATACTGAATCACTTGTGATTGAATATTAAAATTTCAGGACTATGTTTTTTAAATGAATAAATGTACTTTATCGAACACAACTCTTTTAAAAATATATCAAAGTTGTAACTTTTTGATATTGTGTGTATCCAACTTTGAAAAACTATTATTTTAATGTACTTAACACATGTGATTGTATACTGAATCACCTGTAATTGAATATTAAAATTTTAGGTTTATGTTTTTTACTTTATTAAACACAACTCATTATTATTAACATTCAAAAGCATGTACATTCATTATATATCTTTGATTACATAAGGATGAAGATGAGATGAACAAATCTAAAACATGGAACAAATCCCAGATCATTGAACAACCATAATAGAACAAATTGATCCGAGATTAAATCGGATGTTGGAACAAATCCCAGATCTTCCAAGTCAAACAATGTTACGTACGAACGCTAAATACAAATCCCATTTGACATATGAGAATAGAAAAATAACAAACCCATTTGATAAAAATGAATATTTATGAATAAAACACACATATGGAATCGCCAACCCAATATAAAAATCGAAATACAAAGTCAAACAATCGAAGGAACTTACATATCAAAGAAACAAATCGCAGATACGAAATCGAAGTAACCGAACATGTTGTTTATCCATTGCCAGATATGAATTTACAAGAACCCTAAAAACTGAAGAAGAAGATGATCGACTAAAGCAGATGTTACACATCCATGTCGATATGTTGGTAGTCGAGAATCAAACGTCGTTTGAGTTCCTACACATAGCCAGAGAAGAAGCAGATGATGAATCACCACCCATCGCAAGAACAACTAGACCAATCCTAAACCTATATTCAAAAATCGTTTGAGTTTTTAAACAAAGATTTGTTTATTATTATTATTAAAATGATATTCAATTTATCTTTTAATTATTATAAAATGAAGTCGATTTGTTGTAAGTTGTAACCCACTATATATTAAATGGAACTTTCTTAAGTTCAGTATTTTAAAGTTATAGTAAAAAGTGATAATTTTAATAAGTTTTCAGAAACCAAACACTTAATTTATCAAGTATAATATATTTTAGTTAATATTATCAAACTGTTAAAAATAGTGTTTTACCCTAATTCAAGCTTAATCATGAAAACAAGTGAACCAATGAATCTAGCGTGATGTTCGGCTTAGATTTTTTTAGGGGTGTAATTATTTGGACTCTTTAAAAATCTAAATTGACGAATGTGATGTGATGTATGTGAGTGTATGAACTGTATTGAAAACTGTAATTTATTAACATAATATATCTGGTATGTGAGAGGAGAAAGTCCAAATAAAAACATCCTTTTAATTGATAGTAGCGTATGTGATGGAATGCATGTTTAGTAATTACTGTTTATACACACACATATACACAACAATATTAAATATCTTATTTTTATAAAAGCATGTAATTTTTTTATAAATTGTCACATTTATAATTATGAAAAATAGTTTAAATATAGATTTTGTTAGAAAAAGAAACAAAGTCTACATTTATAAATGTGTAGATTTGATTTTGAAATCCATGTTTTTAAATGTGTAGATTTAATTAGCAATAAGGGTTAATTAAAGGTGTTGGATGCAAATAATTTTTCATTATGATACATGAAGTTTTTTTTTTCTGTTACTCGTTAATGTGTACAAATGAGTTTCGAATGTGCAAAGTTTGAAACAAAAAAGGGGACATAATAAAACATTTTTATAAATATTCATGGGTCCAATGACACATTTTGTGAACATGAATAGGCATAATGAAATGAATGTAAAGTTGATGTGTATATTTGCCAAAAAAAACTTCATGTACCATAATAGAACATTGGGGAAACGTTATTTGTGTTCAACATCTGTAACCCTGGTAAATAGAGAGAATTAGAAAAGTTAACACTTAAAAGTGTGGATTTTCAAATTTGCCACGCTTAAAAGTATGAATATTTAGACAATTTATCCAAAGTGATAAATGTCATGTATCAACTATAATTTTCACATTTTCAAATGTAATGATTTGATATAAATTTCTCATACCAAATTTTTGATCACACTTGTTGGTGATTTCTTATCTAAAGATTGTTTATGCCGGGCCAATCTTGCGCCCGGGATACTTTGGATCCGAAATGACCTTTCCCCAAGGACAGACTCACATGCAATGTTCAGTTATCTTGGCTGCTCGTGAGAGAAGTTAGGGTCGAATCCTAAACCTATTTTAATCAAAGGTTATTTATGATTTTCTACAATTTTATGATTTTAATAATATAATAATAAATAAGTGCAAAGTGCACAAAAATAAAAATAAAAACTTTGCCAATATTATAATTGTATTCAATCAACTTTATTTTGTACTTAAAAATACGAATAAGTTTCATTGTTGGGTTATTGTATGCAAACTTACATTAAATACTATGTTACCAACCGGTCTTTTAGTATTTTTTTTAATTATGTAATGACATTTCGAACCTAAAAAATAATGAATATGAAGAGGGTTGATTAAGTACCGATTGATATTGTGATTTGGTTTGGATAATCCCGTGATTCTTGAGTAAGATTGATTAGGTACCGACTTGTTGTTAAGGAGGAGACCAATTTGTTTGAAGTGAAGATTATAAACTTCTAAAAGTTACCACTTAGTGTATTGTAACCTGGAGTAGTAGGTTATGTCAAGTCATTTTATTCAAAATTAATTGAAACTAAAATATATATGATAACAATAATTACAACAAAAATAGAAATTAGTTCAAGTGGGTTTGATGACAAATTTTCATTTCGAGATTTTGATTGGAATTGTTACCCGAAGATACAACGGCAATACTGCAGGAAGTATCCGAGAGCTTCTTCTTTTCTTGAGATATAGATTAAAGAGCCAGTGAGTCTCTCATTAATAGGAAATCATACAGATATTTCCAGGTCCTTGTTTGACTAAGACTGAGGTAAAATGCATGTCCATGCCTAAACAAACTAATTTGTTCTTTGTCGTTTTCACTAGGTCGGTTAAAGTTCGATAGTCAAGAAACATATGAGTATTTGAGTTGACATTATACATGCTCAAACTAAGAATTGAGATATCGTGTTTCAAAAGGAAAAGCCTATACCTACTTCATGAACGGTGAATTCATGGGAGTTAAATCTATCATCTAGGTATAAGAGATCTTATAGCCTAGTATAGCCTAAGTGTATGACTAGGGGCCTTCTACGTTCGTGTCATCCAAGCATAATAGCTTGCTTTCATAAGTAGGAGTCTCTTAGAGATTGTGTGCACAACAACTATATTATGTCATAACCAATGTCATAAGACACTAAAGGTAGGGGTGTTAAAAAAAATCGAAAAGCTGACCTGCCCCGTACGAACCGAAACCGAAAAAACCGATACCCATAAAACCTGTAACTCGAAAACTAGGGTACCCGTTGAACATGGCGCGGGTTTGGATTTTAAAATTTGATATCCGCAGGTACCCGTCCCGCCTCGTATGCTTTTAACTTATATATATATATATATATATATATATATCTATATATATATTTGTTAATATGAAATAACAAAAGCCATTAGAAAACTTAAGTTCCTCAAAATTACCTAACTTACCTCTAGTAGCCCCCACAATCTCCCCCAAATCTTTTTTTTTGAGCTTCGACATCGGGAGTTTGCAAGCTTACAATGATTGAGAGTTCAACATGGAGACACCAAAATCGATCAATAATGTCAATTTCAATCCTATCGGTTTTTTGTTTCTACGAGACTTTAATAGAAGATTTGTTCGATTTCTGTCAGTGATTTTTTCATTATTGTTGACTTGTTTCTACCATTGTTTATTGTTTTATTATGAATCTGAACTTGTTAAAAACTACAAAAATGAAATGCAACTCAATTTTAGGTTACTTGTGACCCGAACCATTGATTTCCGCCTCCCTTCGGGTACCCGCACAATGGGTACCCGCTGTTTGCGGTTCGGTTTCAGTTCCTAAAACTAGGTATCTACCCCTTAGTGACAGTTTACAAAATATCCACTACCCGCCCCGTTCCGTGAACACCCCTAACTAAAGGGTCACATCTGTGAGTGTTATAATTTACCCGGTTGTAGCAACCATAAAATAGGAGATATTATTTTGTGAAGTTTTACAAAATAAAAGGTTAGGTAAATTAAGGGATTTAATTTACTAGTTATTCATTCGAACAATTTATTAATCATGTGTGTTTATTTTAGGATTAAAATACATATATATATCTAAAGATTATTACCAATTAATAAAATGGGAATTTTTGGATTTATTATTTTTAATAAAGGGGCTGAAAATTTGAATAATTTAATTAATTACTTACAAGATTTTAAATAATTTAGATAAAAGTTATTTATCTTAATTATTTAAATAAGATGACTTATCATTTAAGTTAAAGGTTTGGATAAAGACAAATCCTATTATTTTAATATGATTTATATCCTTATTAGAATAGGTTTTCAAACCTATAAATAAGGGTTTCAGGTTAAAGATTTCAGCTGTTACAAAAAGAAATATGAAAACTCTTCATTCTCTTCCCTCTTTGGGCCAAAATGAAAAAACAAAACTAGGTTTCGGTTTTTGTGATTTTCAGCCAAGTATAAGATCATCAAGGTTTGGGTTAGATTGTTGGTTGCGGTTCCGGCTAGTAGGAGTGCTCGTTTACAACCTCATGAGTGGACTATAGCTTGAGCAATCTAGGTAATCTTTTTAAACCTTCTTGTAGCTTTGTAATACCCACTTTTAAAATCATAATTTTAATTATATTGTTATTATTATATGAGAGTTCTCCATATATTACATTATTAATATAATATTATGAAAATAGCAATATAAATGTATTTAGTTAACATTAGGGGATGTTTGGAAACCAGAAAATGGTAAGAAGGGTATAAATATACATGTAAAGGCTTAAAACCCTAGGTAATTGCTACTGTATCCGAATCTAAGTGTGTGCTAAGGTGTATTTTGTGTTTTGTTGTTGTTGTGAAGAAGGGGGGTGAATCATCACCATTTTTACACCAAATTGTTGAGGAATCATCGGGTAATGATCCTTTATCCTTTGTGGTTAAATTCGTATAAGTTTTATAGTAGATGGTTAGGATTAGACTGAGGTTTATGGGGTTTTCATGGATGTGTGAGTTGAGAGTTCAAACCGAGAACAAAAGGGTAGTTTAAATCATGTTTTACTCAATGAAAATGAAATTAATGGCGAGGGGTTTGTTAAATTGATACTAGGATTCCATTAAGACAAGAATGAGTGAAAATGATTGAGTTTTGATCAAGTCTTGATTTGAATGCATCGACTGTGTTAATGATGAATCGTGAATGTTCTTGAGTTCATAGGAATTGAAAACCTAGTTAATTGTGATTAGAATCGAACACTTCAGACCTAGTGGTAATCGTAAATCGTAGTGGTAATTGTAAATCAGGTTTAGTCTCTTAGTTAGATTCCCACTAAATCGTAAATCAACTTGGGCACTAATCGTAAATCCAAATCGTAAACTACATATAATTGAGAATCGTAAACTAGCCCTTAATACTAATAAAAAACTGCGAATCGAAAAGTGGCTCTTCATACCCATCGTGAATAGGGATTGCAAATTTGGAATCGTAATCCACGCCTTTGAATCGAATTGTAAACCACTAAATCGTGAATCGAAAACTCCATTTCCAAGTCAGGAACGAAAACCATGCATGATGTTTGAATTGTAAACCTGAGAATCGTAAATCCTAGAATCGCAAAACTATATATGTATATGAGGATCGTAATTGACCCTTAGTAGCTCGCAAATCAGAATCTTAACTAGAAATGAAAACTTTGTATCTTGAATCAATAATCGGAAACCTCAAGTATGAGCTAGAATATTCAATCTGAGGATAAGTGTGAATTGAAAACTTTGAATAGTGCCTAATCATGTAGAAATCTTGTTTGTAGGTTTTGCTAGTAATCACTTAATATCAGGATATTCGCTAGTAAGCCGTTGATTAACTATACACTGCAATCAGGTGAGTTTACATTAACTTACTCATTAAATTATGACATATGCTCACATCCTCAAATGGACCTGGTCGTTTACACGCTTGGTACGTTCGAATCTTGAATTTAATAATGAATATAAGAATTATTATGAAAATATTTAAGAAATGAAATTATAAAAATAATAATGAAAATTAATAAAATAGTAAACGGTTTTAGATAAGGATTTCGAAAATATCCTCGTTAGTTGAAACGGGTAATTGGGTGTTGAGTTGTATGTTGAAAAGGAAAAAAAATACCCACTTGTGGATATATTAGAACCCAAAGTCTGTTCTCCCCTTTACAAACACAGACACACATACGTTCATACACACCACACCTTCATCTTCATTGTGTGTTCTTGTCTTTGAAGGAGAAATCAAGAAGACTATAACCGTGCTTCAAATTCCACCAACTAATCCAAGTTATAATATGTTCTTTATCATCTTCTTCATCCCTCCTTGTAAATGTTCATCTTCTCCATGTTCTTAGTTTTTGAATTTAAGGTCTAAATGAGTCAAATTTGAATTAGCAATCAAGAATTGATTGTTAATGCTTCAATCAGTTCCTACATAATCTACAAGTGATTATGAATCCAAATTATGGATTAGAAGTGTTAAATTTGATTAATATTTAAGAAATTGTTCAAATTGGTCAAACAATGAAATTCAACCTAAATCTTGAATCCTTATGATATAGTATGTAAAAATGATGTTTCTAGCTTAGTTAGATCCTATATAACATGTACCCATCATTGGAAATTGGTTAGAAACCATTTGAGAATGAATTGGAGGGTTTATAGACTGAACAGGGGATGGAAATTTGACACTGGTCTGTAACTAGCATGCTTGCGGGCGGATAGTCCCTTGCGGCCGCAAAGGAGGTCCACCTACGTGTGCAAGGTTTTCCCTTGCGGGCGCAAGTAGTAGTTCTTACGGGCGTAAGCAAGGAGGCTTGTGGTTGCAAGGTAGTGTTGTACAGTAACTTCAAATTTGATTTGAGAACAATTATTTATGTATACGTGCCTTTGATTAGGGTTTCCAGAATCGAGTCTACGTCTCTGGCTTTATCCAACTTAAGAGTGTTGCTCGCAATTCAACCAGGTGAGTGTCGGATAACATAAAAATTAATATAACTGTATTATATATAATAGTATTGAGAAGTAAATCAACGAAAGGTAAACCATATGATTATTGAATGTATGAAATACCTACTAAATAGTCTGGTATGCACATGAATAGTGTAAGATTTGAATCATGATTATGATATGGATCTGTGTGCGCACTGTGAGACCCTGAATGGGTCAACTAATTGTTTGTGATCGGATCCGGGCATGAGGACTATTTATAGTTCATTATCGAGGCCAGCACGAGGACTGGGATGACTTGAGGCATACGGGTTAATGATGGGATCAACGGTACCTGTATAGGTATTTAGGGTTTTGCAAGCCCAATGTTCTTCGAACGATAATGGGGATCAGCTTCCCGCTGTACCCAATGGAGTATTTGACTTCATAACGCAATGGTGGACCACTATACGCTCACCACCCGCGTGCTTGATGTGTCTGGTACCCCAGTTAGGAGCATTGAACCGGGTTAGCTACCCTGCAAGATTATGTTGCTTTCTGATTACGCCAGCTCATCGCGAGATGTTAGAATATCATTATCTGATGATTTTTGTTGATATGTGATATGCTTATTTGATCCTTATGTTATCTTATGCTCATTAGCTTTAATTAACTAACAGATACTCTCCCCATTGTACAGGTGACACTTAGGCATGAGGGCTTAGGTGCATGATGGACGTTTGTTTTGGAGGAACACTTGCTATGCTACTTTATGTTTGGATATTTATTTGTAATGGTCGGTTGTTTCACGGTAACACCAAAAGTTTTAGTATGATGTGGCTGGTTTTGTTTGTAAATTATTAGCCACTTTATTTTCCGCTGCTTATGTAATATTTGAAAACAGGTTTTCAGTATAAGTTATGTTTACAGAAGAACCCACGCAGACTGGAAACTTAAATAATTTAAATGACTGTTTAAAAAAATCTGGTTCTCAAAATAGCGATGTTACATGTAATCTCTCACTACCCTTCTATTGAACATGCCCTTGAAGATTGAGATTATGATTAATCAAAGTTACTAATACACCCTTAAGTTATATAATTTGTATTTATTTATACGTTATTTTATACTTTTTAGCCCTAGCACAAAATATTTCTGTAAACATCTTTCTATCAATTTAATCTCCAACTCACATCTCAGCACCTTCATCTAGTTTTATCAAATAGACATTAAATTGTAAAAAAATATAAATACATATAAATTTATTTGTAATTTTTAATATAATTCTATTAAGGTTAAAGACTAACTTAAACAATTAACGATGTCCGATGTTTAGTAAAACAAGCTAGACCCGAAGTTAAGAGACAGAACTAAAGTTTGGAGTTATTTGAAAATTACAAAATAACATGAAATGACATAAAACCTTAAAGAGGATTCGCAATTAATTAATTATGAGCGATTTGAGTAATTTGATTAATAAGAACTCTACATTCTTTTAAAAAGTTACTTCAAAGCAATGTTTTAAAACCCGGGTCGACCCGGCTGGTCGAACCGGTTGACCCGGTACCCGGCCACAAGAGCGGGTCAACGTATATCGGTTTTTTGGCATTTTGTGGCCCGGAGTGACCCGTCCGGTTTAGCGGTTGAACCGGTCAATTTCAACCCGGTTTTATATATTATTTTTTTATTTTAATCCTAAAATTTGTTTTTACATAAATTAATTTGATATTATAATCTTAGTTTACTATTAGTCTTTTACATAAGGTTAAATTTTTTTTTTCACATAAACTTAGGAAACTAAAATGGTTATGTTCTCGTTGATGATGATGATCAAGTTGGGGATGATAGTGAATTTCAAATACTAAGTGATCGTGAGCTTGATACGTTACTTTTTTTTTTGTTTTTTGCACTTTATATATATGTATAAACACATATATACATATATAAAAAAAATAAAAATAAAAAAACTAGAAACCGGATTGACCCACCGGTCGAACCGGTTGACCCGTGACCCGGTGAAGAGACCGGGTCAACTAAAAAACTGGTTTTTAAAACATTGCTTCAAAGGAGTATCTAAAGCCTTGTTTTTAAAATATTAATAGATATGTAAAGTTATTAGCAATTAAGCTAGGTGTTGATATACTTATAAATATTTAAAATTGAGTGTATTTTAATTATTTCATGTTTACATACTAGAATAAATATACGAGTTTAACAATACATAACTTAAATGATAGTAGATGAATGAATCATTTCCCGTTTTCTACAAAAACTTAAACTCCTATATTTAAACAAAACTAATTTTTTTAAAACAGAATGATGCGTAATGCTAACATCACGTAACTTAGGTAGACTTACTCTTATAGTTAAATTTTAGTGACACATATCTTAGGTGCTTTCAAACTCACAAAAAATTAAATGAGAAGTATGTTAGTCAATCCATCATTAGCTTATATAAGTGTTTGTGAGTGTAAAAGTAGATGTTTCTAGTTGCACACACAATTTTTCATTAAAGGATTTGTGAAACTTAGAGGCTGTTTGTTAAAATAGAATGATTAAGCACTGAATGATTATGTGGTCTGAATAATTCAAAGGCTCTGAATGAATCTGCCTCTGAATGTGACA
>JAUEJL010088846.1:0-14460 GCA_032274825.1 Drosophyllum lusitanicum
GGGGTGGGCCTGAGTAGGGGAGGGGTAGGGTGGCGGCGGAGGGTATTGGAGGTGGTGAGCGGTGGATAGTATATTTTATTTTGGTTTTTACGTATTGAATTAATTTTTTTTGCTAGATTCCAATTTCAATTTTTGCTAACAAAAAAAGATATAGTTTTTTACGGATTTCAATTCATATGAATTTAAATTCCTATAAATTCCAATTCCCAGATCAAATTCAAATTTATTTATATTTATTTCGGGAACAAACGGACCCTTAGATTAATTAGTGTTAGTAATCGGGGTTAATTTTTTTTGTTAGATTCCAATTTCAATCTTTACTAATAAAAAAAGATATAGCTTTTTACGGATTCCAATTCATATGAATTTAAATTCCTATGAATTCCAATTCTCAAATCAAATTCAAATTTATTTATATTTATTTCGCGAACCAAACGGACCCTTAGATTAATCGGTGTTAGTAATCCCATGAAGAAGGCTTGATTGTAGCCTTGTTTATTTTCATTCCGTTTGTACCTATCATGTACTCATGTTGCTAGTTTTGGTTTAATAAAATTTTCATCATATATTTAAAAAGAAAATAAAATAAAATAAAATACACGAGTGGAATCCCGGGGGGCCCTGTTTGTAATTTCACCTTCACGAGTGGAAACCCGGGGGGCTCTCGGATGAACGACGATCGATGAATCTCCCAAATAAATGTCTAAAGATTTGCTGACGTCCTATCCAAATCGGAAAGAAAAAAAACCAATAAAAACAGAACACGAAACAGCTTTCGTGTTGTTGAGTTTGCAATCAAAGTCGATCAAGTTTATATCACGCAGAGACACCGATCTTGGGTTGATATGGGGTTATTGAAGAGTGACGAGGAGGTTGAAGGATCAAACGATGCTGTTTTGTTTGTTAATGGGGTCCGTAAAGCTCTCCCTGATGGTTTAGCTCACTTAACTCTACTCGAGTATCTCAGAGGTAAGAACCACAATATAAAAACTTGATCTTTTTCCTATCCTTGGATTCTGATTTAACTTATTTTATCCTATCTGTTCCTTAGTAATCTAGTTATATTCACAATAGATTTCAGAATATGCAAATGAAAAAAAGGTGGGGGGGATTTAGAATCATACTGTTACTAGTTGCTGTCTTTCTGATGAAATTGAGGTTTCTGCGTTGTATAATGAATCATTGAATCCATTTCTTTATCAGTAATGTTCTTATGTGTTTAGTCAACTATGCCTTTACTATTTGCATCAGTTTTGAAACTTGTGAAGAAGAACTTTATTTGTTTCTTTTTGGTTGTGATGTGATTTAATCTTTAGGGGGTTAGTGGTAGATATCTGTTTACTTCTCTTGATTTAGTATCACTAGATTATGATGATGGTGTAATTCAATTTTATAATTTTAGTCCCCACTTTATACAAATACGTGATTAAATTTCTTAGCTACTAAATAATCTGACTCCTCTTGTTGTGGTGATAAAGATGTAGGTTTGACAGGAACAAAGCTAGGCTGTGGTGAAGGAGGTTGTGGGGCATGCACTGTCATGGTATCTTACTTTGATCAAAATTCCAAGAAATGTGTGTGAGTCTCTCTCTCTCTCTCCCTCCCTCCCTCTGATTTAGCTACACTTACCTCTTCTGTTTGGAATACTTGTATAATACTGTTTATATAAATAAAAATTCAGGCACCAAGCAATCAATGCTTGCTTAGCTCCGCTGTATTCTGTTGAAGGAATGCATGTAATCACAGTGGAGGGATTAGGGAATCGGAAATTTGGTTTGCATCCAGTTCAGGTACATTATTTATTTCCCCCTTTTCTGTTCATTCGTACCATTCTCTCTGTTCTGCATTTTGTGGGTTCTATCTTCATTTCTCAACAGATTTATAAATGAGACGAATGGACAAAACGAGCAAGAGTAGTATTTTCTTAGCATCTTTGATGTATTATTATATTTGTTTCCTGTAAAATATATGCAGGAATCATTAGCAAGTCGTCATGGGTCTCAATGTGGATTTTGTACTCCTGGATTTATCATGTCTATGTATGCATTATTGAGGTCTAGCAAAACCCCACCCACCGAAGAGCAAATTGAAGAAAGCCTTGCAGGAAATTTGTGTCGATGTACTGGTTATCGACCGATTCTTGATGCATTTCGAGTCTTTGCAAAGAGTAATGATTTGTTATATACAAGTGGTTGTGTTTCATTACCAGAACCCAAAGATGGCGAGTTTGTTTGCCCCTCAACTGGTAAACCATGTTCCTGTGGGTCCAACAAAGAAAATGTTGAACAACCCAGTGTTTCCCAGAATGGATACAAACCTGTTTCTTATAATGAAATTGATGGGAGTTCATATACAAACAAAGAAATCATATTCCCACCTCAGCTTTTAATGAGGAAATCAAGTTATCTAAGCTTAAGTGGATTTGGTGGGATCAAATGGCATAGGCCTTTGCTGTTAAAACACGTATTGGATTTAAAATCAAGATACCCTGATGCAAAATTAGTTGTAGGAAACACTGAACTGGGGATCGAAACTAGGTTAAAGAGAATTCACTACCCAGTTTTTGTATCTGTTACCCATGTACCTGAACTTAATATTTTGATATCTAATAATGATGGCATGGAGATTGGTGCTGCTGTTAGGCTATCAGAGCTTCAAAAATTCCTCAAAAAAAATATTGAAGAGCGACCTGTTCATGAAACATCATCTTGTAAGGCTATCACTGAACAAATAAAATGGTTTGCGGGAACTCAAATTAGAAATGTTGCATCTGTTGGTGGGAACATATGCACTGCCAGCCCGATTTCAGACTTAAATCCACTTTGGATGGCATCAAGAGCAACGTTTAGAATTGTTGACTGTAAAGGAAACATTAGAACCACTCTGGCAGAAAATTTCTTTTTGGGTTATCGTAAAGTGGATTTGGGGAGTAACGAGATTCTTCTCTCGGTTTTTCTTCCTTGGACTCGTGAGTTTGAGTATGTGAAAGAATTTAAGCAGGCTCATAGAAGGGATGATGACATTGCACTTGTAAACAGTGGAATGCGTGTTTATCTTGAAAACAAGGATAAAAATTGGATTGTTTCGGATGTATGTATTGTCTATGGTGGTGTTGCTTCTGTACCCCTATCTGCCCCCAAAACAAAAGATTATATAATTGGGAAGTCATGGAACAAAGAAGTTTTGCAGAATTCTTTGGAGATCTTGATGCAGGATGTTGTGATTTCAGAAGATGCGCCAGGTGGCATGGTGGAGTTTCGTAAATCTTTGACTTTAAGCTTCTTTTTCAAATTCTTTTTGTGGGTATCTCATCAAATGAACAGTCAAGATTCCTTTTCTGAACATGTACCCATATCGTATTTATCGGCTGTTGAATCATTTCACCGTCCATCTGTCATGGGTAGTCAAGATTATGAAATTACAAAACAGGGCACTGCTGTAGGGTCACCTGAAGTTCATCTTTCAGCAAGACTTCAGGTAACCGGGGAGGCTGAGTACACGGATGATACCCCAATGCCACCTGGTGGTTTACATGCAGCTTTGATATTAAGTGAGAAGCCACATGCTCGTTTACTTTCAATCGATGATTCAGGTGCCAGGTCATCACCTGGATTTTCTGGCATCTTTTTTGCCAAAGATATCCCGGGTGATAATATTACTGGCCCGGTTGTTGAAGACGAGGAAGTTTTTGCTTCTGAGTTTGTCACTTGTGTTGGTCAGGTACATAACTCCATAACTTACTGTTTTTTTTCTAGAGCTGGGAAAATGGGGAGTCAAATGTGTCAAAACAGGTTCTCGGTCCAAACGAGTAATTTTCTGGCCCAAGGCAAAATTGTTTGGGCCGGGCCAGTCCAACTCAAAAACATATTTATTCTCTTGAGGCTTGTAAGCAATTGTGTGTTAGATATGACTAAATTGTGTTATTACGACAATTTAAAATTTAAAATAGAACAAGTTAAGAGGTTATATGCTTTTTGAATACATCTTAGGTGATTTTCGACTCGCTTGACCTCTTCAACTCGTTAACATTTTAGCCAAAAAGTTTCAGAAACTTACTGATTTGGCCTGTTTTAGACAAAGTATAACCCAAATCAATCTGTTTACCTGTAAATGGATTGAAATTACCACCTCTAGCACTTTCCGATTGTTCTAAAATAAAGTATCATGTTGATTTGTATCTGTACTCAAGAGTGATTTGACTTTTTGCTAGAAATGAACCATAGAGGTACTTAGCAAAGTGCAAAATAAACTAAAAAAATTACTCCCCTTTGCAAGAATGGACAATGTTGGACAAAAGTGGCAAGTAAGATGTTTATTTTTTCTTTTCATGCATTTACATTTCCACTATTTCTCCAAAAGCAGCTTTTTTTTGGCATTTTCACAAGAATTATTTTTAGTTTGCTATGAAAAACCAATTTTGATGCTTTGTGATGTTAATATGTTCTTATTAAATCTTTTGTAATTCTCGATTTTCTAGGTTTCTAAAAGGTTATCTGTTATTAACATTTTGAACCATCCTACCTGTTTTTTTTAAAGCAAATAGGGAATCACTCCTGTGAAACCGAAAAAAGAACATTAAAGATTACAACTAGTAAGAATGTACGATGTTGGATAAATGGTGGAAAATGCAAAACTAAATCATATATCTAAACACACTTTGCTGATTGCCCATCTTTTGCAAGGTCTATTCTTTTTTGCATTTCTCAAACAATGATGCTTTGTTTGATATAGAAATCCAAAGTATGATGGTTTTTCTTTGAACATAATCACTTGTTATGTTCCCTTAGTTTATTTCCAAAATTATGCAGGTCATAGGAGTAGTTGTTGCTGACACTCATGAAAATGCAAAGCTTGCAGCAAGAAAAGTTGTCATTGAGTATGAAGTTCTGCCTGCAATCTTATCCATAGAGGATGCTGTGAAGTCCAAAAGTTTTCATCCAAATTCTCATAGGTGTTTAAGTAAAGGGGACGTTGAACTCTGTTTTCAATCAGGCCAATGCCATAAGATCATTGAGAACGAGGTTCATATTGGAGGTCAGGAACACTTTTATTTGGAGCCACAAAGCACGTTTGTTTGGACTATGGATGGTGGCAATGAGGTTCACATGATTTCATCGACTCAGGTGTGCTTGGATTTTTGTTTTGATACTGAATATTTGATCATTGCAACTTGAAGACACAATAAACAGTTTTTAATGTCCAGATAAACAAATTACAATTCTGGTTATCTGATTATTTAAAAGTTGAATAATTGGTTTCATATCAGCTGTAACAAAACTGATTATCTAAAGATTTATTTAACCTAATCTGAGAGACTTCTTATTCCCATTTCACAAGACTTCTCTCTTTTCTTAACAATGCTGTCATTTGTCGTATTTTATCTATCAATTCCTTAAATAATCATAAATTGCCAAACACTCAAGAGCACCTAATTATCAGGACTTTAAAGTTTAAACCATTGCAGACATCAAAATGCTAGTTTCATATGACAGCTGAATTATCTGATTCTGATTATTCAATTTCACAAAATCACTTTTAAAAACACACACCCAGACACCCCCAAAGAGTCTTATATACATTTCTGTTTAAAAGTCATCTGTTTTTTCACAATAATTTCTTTGAAGATCATGTTGTTTTTGCTTGAATTCAGGCACCACAAAAGCATCAAAAGTATGTTGCCCATGTTCTTGGTCTCCCAATGTCAAAAGTGGTTTGCAAGGTGAAGCGAATTGGTGGTGGTTTTGGTGGGAAGGAGACAAGATCTGCTTTCCTTGCAGCTGTTGCCTCTGTACCAGCTTACATTTTGAATCGGCCTGTGAAACTGACATTAGACAGAGATATAGATATGAAAGTGTCCGGTCAGAGACATAGCTTCCTTGGAAAATATAAGGTGTACTTTCAGATTACATATTAACTGGTTAAAGACTAGTCAAAGCTCTGGATCAACAATATAGTGAACTAAAATTGTGATGTTAAATCATTTAGGTTGGGTTCACAAATGAAGGGAAGGTGCTTGCACTAGATCTTGAAATCTATAACAATGCAGGGAATTCACTTGATTTGTCTCAAGCAATACTTGAACGTGCAATGTACCACTCAGATAATGTCTATGAGATTCCACATGTTAGAGTTAATGGAAGAGTTTGCTTCACTAATTTTCCTAGCAACACCGCCTTCAGAGGGTTTGGTGGACCTCAAGGCATGCTCATTACCGAGAATTGGATTCAAAGAATTGCCTTTGAAGTTACGAAAAGCCCAGAAGAGATCAGAGTATGTGTTAGGATTTGAAGCAATATTCAGTATATCTAATTCGATTATTACTTAAAAAGTATGATTCTGTTTCAGGAGATTAATTTCATAAGTGAAGGGTCAATATTACACTACGGTCAACAAATTCAAGATTGTACTTTGAATCGGCTGTGGGATGAGCTCAAGAAATCATGCAACTTTCTGAAAGTTAGAAGCGAGGTTGATGAGTTCAATCTTCATAACCGATGGAAGAAGCGTGGAATTGCTATGATTCCAACCAAATTTGGCATTTCATTTACAACAAAGTTCATGAACCAGGTGATTTGTTGGACGTAGCCGTCTATTTTTGGTAGCTTTTAGTGGTTTCGGTCAATGACAAGAATGTCCTTTTTGGTCACTTTATGCGTTGATTTCTTTAAGTAATCAAAATTTTTCGAAGACGTTCAAAACTCACATCCAAACACCCCCTAAGTACATGTATTTGTTCTCATCCGCTGCAGGCAGGCGCACTTGTTCAAGTGTATACAGATGGAACTGTACTGGTCACACATGGTGGTGTTGAAATGGGCCAGGGTTTACATACAAAGGTGGCTCAAGTTGCTGCTTCTGCCTTTGAAATTCCTCTTAGTTCAATATTTATTTCTGAGACCAGTACCGACAAGGTAATAACAGTCTTAAAATTAAAAATATTACTTTTAAGTTTGACATTATGTATGCTTTTGTTGACGATTTGATCTGTCTTTAGGTTCCTAATGCATCTCCAACAGCAGCTTCAGCTAGTTCTGATATGTATGGGGCTGCAGTTCTGGATGCGTGCAACCAAATAAAAGCAAGAATGGAGCCGATTGCATCTATGAAAAAACATTCTTCTTTTGTGGAAGTACATCAATGGCACTTTTATTGATTAGTTATTTTAAGTTTTCAAGTTTCAACAATAGGACTGAGCCTTTTTTAATTTGATTACAGTTGGTCAATGCATGCTATTTTGAGCGTGTAGATCTTTCTGCTCACGGGTTTTACATTGTTCCTGACATTGGTTTCAACTGGACAACTGGAAAAGGCCATCCATTCAGGTATTTCACATATGGAGCTGCATTTGCCGAGGTTGAAATCGACACATTGACTGGGGATTTCCATACAAGGGCTGCAGATGTCATTTTGGATCTTGGATTCTCCATCAATCCAGCCATCGACGTTGGACAGGTTCCTTCATTTTAGTTTTTTTGTTTATTAATCATGCAACTTTAGCAACAGTTTATAATCATGCGATTCAGAATATACATTTACATGTTTTTCCTGTTGGCATTTTTTTTTAAATGTTTTTTTTTTTGTGTATTTGCATACAGATTGAAGGAGCATTTGTTCAAGGTATGGGATGGGTGGCTCTTGAGGAGCTGAAATGGGGTGATAAAGCTCACAAATGGATTTCACCAGGCTGCTTGTTCACTGCTGGTCCTGGAAATTACAAGATTCCATCTGTCAATGATGTTCCTTTCAAATTCAAGGTTTCTTTATTGAAGGTATAACACTTATTGTTATTTCTTCTTTTTAAAAAAAGTTTAATAATCTACTTTCTGAATTCTGACCATTGTACATGATGCTTCATTTTTTTAGAAAAAAACACAAAAAAATTACACATAACGAACGCTGTTAGGTGCTTTTCAAGTCTTAAATAGTTGAAGTATTTTTTTTATTCTTAATGTTTTTGTAACACAGGATGCTCCAAATGACAAGGCAATACATTCTTCAAAAGCTGTTGGTGAACCTCCATTCTTTCTGGCTTCATCTGTGTTTTTTGCCATAAAAGATGCAATTATTGCTGCAAGAGCTGAATCAGGATCTCATGGTTGGTTTCCTCTCGACAATCCTGCAACTCCTGAGCGCATCCGCATGGCTTGTGCTGATGAGTTTACTGCACCATTTGCCAAGTCTGATTTCCGACCCAAACTTAGTGTCTAGCAAGCATTGTGAAGCGACGGATTGCATAACGGTATGTATCACGAATATGTATAACTATTTAAAATCTCTGTTGTGAATCAGCCAATCCCTTACATAACTGTATCAACTTGTAAAATGTTAAAAGTTCCACTTGATTAAAAAGAGTTCCATTTATTTGAAATTAAAAAAAAAAAAAAAGGAGCTACAAAAGGATTATGGCTACGGTGGAAGACATATTTACGCTAGTACTTTAGTTATGTTAATTATATGTGTATTGACTTTTACTCGATTATATTTCAAATAACCACAATGTTATTAAGCTGCATCTTGAAATAATGACCATCATCATCATCACCATCATCTATGGACTATGGTTCATATATTCCTAATTAAAAGCTAATAAACATGAAAAATTAATTCAATACAACCATCTCGATGTTACATAATTCGTTAACAAAGATCTATTCCAGTTTACTTAATTGCTAGCTTAATTAGCTACTTCTTGTCAAAAAGAAGGAAATACTATTATGCAATAAGAAAGAAAGCGAAAATTATTAGTTTAGATATATTAACTTGTTGAACAAATAATCAGATAAATGATTCACTGAAACAAAAATAAACAAAGGCACTTACATGTTAAGTTGGGACCTTATCAAATCAAGAATACAATTGAATGAGAGTCGAATAAGCAAATAAATTGTATCGAAAAGAAACTTTTTGATGATGTAACTGCTTAATTAATCTCGTACGTCTCATTCTGCTTTGTTGAATTGAAGACGTTTGTGATCTAATAATGCCTTGGTGGTGGGGGAGACTTGTAGTAGTACGCCGGAGGAGGTGGAGACTTTGACGATGGGTGTGGTGATTTATAGTAATATGGATGGTGGGGTGAAGGTAATGGTGGAGGAGGAGACTGGTACACATATGGAGGTGATGGCGATGGCGATGGTGGAGGTGGAGGTGGAGATTTGTATATGTAGGGAGGTGGTGGGGATGGTGATGGCGGTGGTGGAGACTTGTACACGTATGGAGGGGGTGGACAAGGTGATGGCGGAGGGGGAGACTTGTACAAATATGGACGTGGTGGGGAAGGTAACGGTGGTGGTGGAGATTTGTAAATATATGGAGGAGGTGGAGAAAGTGATGGCGGAGGGGGAGTCTTATACACATAAGGAGGTGGTGGAGATGGTGATGGGGGAGGTGGAGACTTGTACACGTAAGGAGGTGGCGGGGAAGGAGATGGTGGTGGTGGAGACTTGTATGCATATGGAGGTGGTGGAGAAGTTGATGGCGGAGGGGGAGACATGTACACGTAAGGAGGTGATTGAGACGGTGATGGTGGTGGTGGAGACTTGTACACGTACCGAGGTAGAGGGGAAGGTGACGGTGGTGGTGGAGACTTGTACACGTACGGAGGTAGATGTGGCCATGTGTGCTTCACCGACGGTGGTGGAGACTTGTAAAGATATGGGTGCTTGGGCAATGTGTGTTTCGTTGGCTGTGGCAATTTCCAGCCGTAAGAAGGTTGAGGATTATACCCATAAGGTTTATTAGCAACCACAACATTGGCAATAAAAAAGAAAGCAAAAGCATAAACAAGTTGAGGCCAGTGCCTCAACACCTCAAGACTTCCCATCATTAATTAAGAGAGCCTCTTCCTTTACAAGACTAGAACTTGTGTTTGTGTGTTTAAAGGATTGATAAGAGACCTTTTATAGTGATCGTGTACACATTTATTTATAAAGATTACAGCTTGTCATGCTATTTTTTTAATGGCAATGGATTGATGGGTTCCTACTCGGTGTTGTTCATTTTGTGAAAAGTTTAACATAAGTCAAAGGCGCCCTTCTAAAAAGTCAAAGATTAGCTGGTGAGTAGCATAAGCGGATATTAGTTATTTTGTCATGTAATAACGCGTTTATGAGGCTAAATGGTAATCCCTGCCATAGTAAATAATGAAGGTACTAATTAAATATGATTAAAGCATGTACGTTATTGCAATGTTATTTTACCTTTTGAAATGCATGTACGTAACAGCCTAGCTAATAAGGTGTAATATATGGATTTTAAATACATCTAATTGACGTTAGAATCGTTTGACTTTAGGTTAATTACCCATATTATTATCACTCTCAAAATCAGTATTTTAGTCATTTATATATTACCTAACCGTGAATTTGGTCCAATATGGAAAATTTAGTCTCTATCATTAATGACAGTTGACCCGGACGTACTTCACGGTTGGGTAAATATTTAAAAGACCATAATACCTCTATTAATGAGTCGTCAATAATATTACAAACAATCATTACAATTGTCATACGAAAAACAATTCTCGATTGAACTTTTTCCTGTATTGATGCATGTAACCAGCAAATAAAAGCTACGCAAAATGTTGTAAAACAGAATGTCCTAATTAAGCCCTATAACAGATTAAATACATATACCATCACTATCCATCTTTAAAATGTGATATATATATAGGAGAGGGTTTATTGAGAACCATTATTATTGTGAGAACCGCGAGAACCAATCTTCGCCATTCAATTGGTAAGTGTAATTCATGGATGAAGAGCGTGGGGGATAGAGTGTGGCAAGGTGCATGTGATGAATTCATGAGTGGGCAATTGAATTAAAGGATGTGGAATTTGACGTACGGCTAGGATTGGTTTTTGCAATAAAATTGGTTCTCAAATGAACTTTTCAATATATATATATATATATATATATATATATATATATATATAATTTTTTTTTATAAAAATTTTTATTACGAATACCATTTGTAACCATCATTAATGCTCATTAATAGGGGTATTTTGGTCTTTCATATAATTTTTCAACCGTGAATTGCGTCCAGGTTAGTTGTCATTAAAATTCGAGTCTTAGCTTTCCCGAAATACCCTTATTAATGCATAATTAATGAGCTATTAATGTGTTATTAATGAGCCATTAATGAGCCTGTGAGATAGATTAAATAAAATGAAATATAATTCTGAGTTAAAACATATACATAAATTATTTAGCATACAGTAGTGATCTCATGATCCTCCTAAAAGCTACTTACTAGTAAACATGATATTCCAATTTAAACGTCTTCATCGACGTTAATATAACATTAATCCTTCCTTAATTTACAAGATCCATTCCAATATACTTGCTTAATTGCTAGCTATTTCTTGGCATACAGAAGGAAACACTATTATGCAAAAAGGAAAGCTAGAAGTATTAACTTAGATATTTTAACTTTATTGAATAAATAATCAGATAAATGATTCAGTGAAACATAAATAAACAAAGGCCTTTACATGTTAAGTTGGGACCTTATCAAATCAAGAATACAATCGAATAAGAGTGGAATTGAATAAGCAAATAAATCGTATCGAAACGAAACTTTCTGATGATGTAACTGCTTAATCTCGTACGTCTCATTCTGCTTTGTTGAATTGAAGACGTTTATGATCTAATAATGCCTTGGTGGTGGTGGAGACTTGTAGTAGTATGCCGGAGGAGGTGGAGACTTTGACGATGGGTGCGGTGATTTATAGTAATATGGATGGTGGGGTGAAAGCGATGGTGGCGGAGGAGACTTGTACACATACAGAGGTGGTGGTGAAGGTGACGGTGGTGGTGGAGACTTGTACACGTATGGAGGTGGTGGCGATGGTGATGGTGGAGGTGGAGATTTATATATGTAGGGAGGTGGTGGGGATGGTGATGGCGGTGGTGGAGACTTGTACACGTATGGAGGAGGTGGAGAAGGTGATGGTGGAGGGGGAGACTTGTACACATATGGAGGTAGTGAGGAAGGTGATGGTGGTGGCGGAGACTTGTACACGTATGGAGGAGGAGGAGATGGTGACGGTGGAGGTGGTGACTTGTACACGTACGGAGGTGGTGGAGAAGGCGACGGTGGAGGTGGAGACTTATACACATAAGGAGGTGGTGGGGAAGGAGATGGTGGTGGTGGAGACTTGTAGACATACGGAGGTGGTGGAGAGGGTGATGGTGGTGGTGGTGGTGGTGACTTGTAGACATATGGAGGTGGTGGAGAAGGCGATGGTGGAGGTGGAGACTTATACACATAATTATGAGGTGGTGGGGAAGGTGACAGTGGTGGAGGAGACTTGTAGACATATGGAGGTGGTGGAGAGGGTGATGGTGGTGGCGGAGACCTATACACATAAGGAGGTGGTGGTGACTTGTACACATATCGAGGTGGTTGTGGAGACTTGTAAACATTTGGAGGTAGATGTGGCCATGTGTGTTTCACCGATGGTGGTGGAGACTTGTGAACATAAGGGTAATTGGGCAATGTATGTTTCACTGGTTGTGGCAATTTCCAGCCATAAGAAGGTTGAGGATTATAACCATAAGGTTTATTAGCAACCACAACATTGGCAATAAAAAAGAAAGCAAAAACATAAACTAGTTGAGGCCAATGCCTCACTACCTCAAGGCTTCCCATATCAAAAGGCCCTTTTCCTTTACAAGACTAAAACTTGTGTTTGTGTGTTTAAATGTTTGATAAGAGACCTTTTTATAGTAATCTTGTACGCATTTTTATAAATATTACAGGTTGTCATGGTTTTTTTTAATAGGAAATTAGCATTGGATTGATGGGTTCCCCGTTCCCACTCGGTGTTCTTCATTTTGTGATAATTAATAAGTGATGCCCATTTTGGAAAGTCAAAGATTAGTTGGTGAGTGACTTATATGAGGTATATTATTTTGTTATTCTTAACGCGTTTATTAGGCTAAATGGTAATTCTTATAAGTAGTTCCGGTAATCCGGGTCGTATTCATATTAAATAGTTCGTACCGATCTATTTTTGACTTAATTTAGTTTTGTGTCCGGTTCGATTCGTGTCATCTAATTCGTGTTCGGTTCGGGTCGTGTTTTTGTGTTGACCCAGTTTTTGGAGAAAAATCCCGATTATGTTTTCGGTCAAAAAACTTGATTTTCAAATCGGGTTTCGTATCGACTTATTTTTCAGAAAAAAAAATTGCATTTTAAAACTTTCTTGTATTAATTTTACTAAACAGTTAATGCATTAACAAAATAAGGCTTTACCTGGTTTTAATAGGAGGAGACGAAATTCCTTCCAAATTCGAGATGTAAGTCTTCGTTTTTTTTTAGCCCCACTCTCCTCTAAACCTTTACGAATCTCAGATTGATTAGGTGTAGTGTATATATTTATATATGTGTGTGTGTGTGTGTAGCACGTAATGCGTGACAATGTATGCAAATTATCTTCTGTGTTCGAATTTTGTGTGGTCTGATTGTTCATTTTTTGTTACAGTAAGATTAATGTTTGTTTCTTTTGGATGTCTTGCTATTTGGTATGTATAGAATTTAGTATGGACTAATTTTATAACTTAACTATAGAAATTACATATTACCAGCCCCGGTTTAAGGGTCCATTTTCTAAAAATCAGTCTCTATATATGTATATATGTACAAGCCTAATAAGATCAGTCCATTAAATGATTAAAGGGCCTAAAAGGGAGGAAGCCCACCAGTCGAACAAATTGCGTGGAATTGCATAGAATAGAAGGGGAACAGCGGAAGATCATGTGAGGGAGGCGATTCGGCGGTTCTTGAAAATCGAAAACTCCAGCCGTTGTTCTTGCCTCGATTGTCATTCTCGATGTCTCGATTTTGGTCTATCGCCTCTTCATTCTTCAAGTGTTCACCCACCCAATCGGTTCTTTGCCTCTTGAAAGCGCCGTTTCCCCCTCTTCAAGGACCTCAAAAACAGAAATCATCGATTGATTGATGAGTAATTTACACAAAATCAGAAACAGAAATCTCGAAATCCCCTTTTCCCCTTCTTTGATTCACTGTTGTTTTTTAGTTTCTGCAAGTAAGTTATTCACTTTATTTGCTTTTTAATTCCATCTAATTAGTTAACCAAAAGCTAATTTCTCTAAATCACAGTACATGACCCAACTTAGTTTGACAACCGGGCCACAAACGTTAGAGAAGACAAACTCACAAGCATTATTTTAGTTTACATTATGGTTGTGGAATATGAAATGGATAAACCGGTACTCTATGACTAAAATAGATGGACATTCAGTAGTGTATGATATGTTTACGAGAGTGATCATATGTCCATATCACAAGTTAGGATGTGCCAATTGTGTTTCACAAAGTTGTGTGACATGCATAGAACATTGGGAGGATGGAAAGCAAGTAGCAATGTGAACATAAATGAATAAGTAGCCATTTTTCTCAAGTTTGCAATGCACCGATAAGATTGCAGTTCT
>JAUEJL010088857.1:0-14456 GCA_032274825.1 Drosophyllum lusitanicum
TAAACAAATCATCATTGTTATAAAAACAGACAAGTTATCAAGAAAAAAAATATCCGTAACCGCTGCATTGCGCGGGTACAATGCTAGTATATATATATAAATTATTATACAATCTTAACCATTATTCAGATAAAATAAATAAATTATAAAATCTGAACTATTCATTTTTGTAAAAATTGAAATCTGATTTTGACTTTTCTTTAGTCAAAATTAAATACAATTTTAACTTTAATTCAAATCAAAATTACAAATAATTTTTATTTGATTATACGTTTACGTAGCAAAAAACATGTTGGCGAAGTCCTTCAAATAATCAAATTCCATCCGGAAGATTTGGTTCAAATGTTATAGTAACATGGAATAAAAATATGATTTATTAGAATTCAGAATTTTGACAAAAAACCATTAATAGTAATGATAAAAATAATAACAATATTTTTTTCTTCTATCTTTTTATATTAATAATTGACTAACATGAATACAATTTATTAGACAATCCTAACAATTGATTTATATAAAATGTTTAATTATCAAATATGAACCATCCATTTTTATGAAAATTGAATTCTAATTTTGACTTTTTTTCGTCAAAATTAAATTTTAACTTTAATATGAATTAAAATTATAAGAGAGTATTTCATATATAACCTTTTTAAAACTTAAAATTTAGTATTTACTCATCCAAATTTATAAATATTATATTTACCCCTTATAATATTTCAAAATAACATGTTTATTATATTCTTATTTTTAAGTATTTTATAATCTTTTTAAGTTCTTTTTAATTATAACCAATAAATATTTGATCATATTGCCCTAATTGTAACAATAATGATAAATAGCTTGTACAAGAAATACAATCGCGTATATTCGTATCATGATACCACATTTCTGCCGTCACGACTGATCTCCCCCTCCTGTTGATACTCCTAACATTGGTCTGGCTATTGACGCCACGTGCGCCTTTTTTTTAATTCTGACTTCTTTCGCATTTTATGATTATTTGATATCTTTTTATTTGTGTTTAATATTTATTATTCTTTTAAATCAACTAATGTATCACACAGGCAACTAATCTAGTATATGTGTGTGTGTGATTATATATACATATATATAGAGAGAGAGAGAGAGAATGTTTTTTTGAGAACGTTTCTTATTAAGAGAACTACGAGAACCAAACTTGATCTTTGATTAATTAAACCAATGGCTATAATGTTACCGGCTCATTAATAAGTCCTCGTTAATGACTCATTAATAGGGATATTTTGGTCAAACCAAACCTTATTAAAAAATGACTCGTATATATGAACACAATTCACAGTTGGGTAAATATATAAATGACGAAAATGTCTCTATTATTAAGCATTAACGATTGTTAAAAATAATTCTCGCGGTTCTCGTATTAAAAGCGGTTCTTAAATGAACTTCTTCATACACACACATATACGTGCAAAAGTTCATTTGAGAACCTTTCTTAATACGAGAACTGTGAGAACCTCCTTAGTAGGGGTATTTTAGTCATTTTAAATATTACTCGACCGTGAATTGAATCCAGGTAGACAGTTATTAAAGAGTTATTATTTAATAAAGTTTGATTTTCCTAAAATACCCCTAATTTATGAGTCATTAATGGTGGTAGTGGGGTGTGATACTTTATTTACAATTATGTCATTAACATTATTAGCAATTAATTTATTACTGGTAAGTTGTACTGATCATTAAATGTGAGTCGTAGACGAGGATCCTTGTATCAGGACACGATTTCAACCTTTGGTATGTGTGTAGTCGGTCAGTTGTTGGGAGGCAGGGTGGTGAATGTAGCGACAAGGCGTTATAGGCTGCCTTCCCAACCCTTCTACTAGGCTGTCTCTTTGTCCTGGCGCAGGGTGATCTATTCGTGTTGGTAAGGGGCATTACCCTTAAAACACAAAAAAAATGTCCTCAATAATGTGGTAAGTCTCGTTACCACCACGAATAGATCACCATGACCAGCCCAATACTAGGGTAGGGAAGGCAGGTCCACAACGCCTTGTCACTACGCTCACCACACTACCTCCCAACAACTAACCGGCTGCGCACATACCAAAGGCTGAACTCGTGTCTTGATATGAGGATCTTCATCTCCGACTTGCATTTAATGATAAGTACGGCCACTACTCACAAAAAGGACATCACAGAGATATTTGAGATTCTTAAGGATGTCTAGCAATTATGAAATACAAGCTATCCCTAAAGATAGATGGACACTACCCTACGCCTAGGGTAATGAGTGTCAAGCTATGACACGTCGAAAACACAATTAAAGTTAATTCCTCTCGGAAACGGTCCAAGTATAAATAGCACGATACACATAGAGAATTGTATGATCACTCTCTCTCACTACTCTCTAAATACAACTCAAAAAATTTAGCACGAACTTGACGTCTAAGGAGAATATGGGGATCCATCCCCGTCTTCTCTTAACCTAAGATGTTATTGTTTTGCAGAGCTATTTTCGGGGAAGATTTTGACTAGCACCCGCGTACCAATTTAGCTGATACACAATCGTATTACAATTTAAATTATTTATTAAAATTAAATTATTTAAATTAATAACAGTTGTAATAAAAAGTTAAAAAAAAAGATAAAAGATACGATGACAATTAATTATCTTTTTCTAATTATGAAATTATGTAATTTTTTCCTTTTAATTTTTATTATGCATGGTTAAAATTATAGTTTTAATCTATGAAATATAATATTTTATATTTTATCTTGTATAATATCTTAAATTTTTTATTAAAATTAAATTAATAATAGTTGTAATAAAAACTAGAAATAAAAATAGATAAAAGATGGAAGGGTCATGTGAGATTGATGTGGGCGTTTATGAGTTGAACGAGAAATATAAATGCACGCTGATGTAATGCATAAAAGAGTACGAGAAATGTGAGACGCTGAGACAAGGCCGTTTTAAGTGGCGGGCTATCTGGGCAACCACCTAGAGCCCACTACTAGATAGGGCTCATGATCAGTATGGTCTCTTATATATATATATATATATATATATATATGTGTGTGTGTGTGTGTGTGTGTGTGTGTGTGTGTGTGTGCGCACGCGTGTGTAACCAAGTTTATTGAGCCTAAATATAGAGACAAATAGGAAGAAAAGCCTAATTTTGTAGGCCCAACATCTAAAACGCAGACTTAGAAATTAAAATACCTATCAGCTTGGAAAACACATAATGAGAGTCCTTTTCTCTTTTTGAAATCAAAGCTTCAAAGTTTAATAATACCAACTTTAACAAAGTAGGTATAAAGTTTTTTTTATCTTTGATTTCTTATTTGAATTATTGATTATTAGTTAATTAATTTGATTTAGTTGCTTGAAATCAGCTTGGAAAACACATAATTAGAGTCTTTTACTCTTTCCAAAATTTGATTTAGTTAATTAATTTGATTTCTTGTTTGGGTTATTGGTTATTGATTATTAGTTAACTAATTTAATTTAGTTACTTGAAATCACTTACTTTCTTGAGTCACTTGTTAATTGGGGCTCATTTTTATCACTTACTCGAAATTTAATCACTTGATATAAATTATCAACTATCAAGTTTGTTGGTGCCGCTTATTTGAAATCTAGAAACATTTGAAAATTAGTTGAATATTATTGATAGTTGGTTAATTCGTTTAGTAGTTATTTAGTATATTAGATATATTGGTTACTTGAATCACTTGATATCAAGTTAATTGATGTGTTACTTGCATAGTTAAATCACTAGATATCAAGTTAATTAATTTGTTTACTTGAATACCCGAATCAATTTATAATTAATTAATAAATTAAGTTTTCCAAAATGTATTTCTCTTATCGTTAAAAAAAAGAATTTGAAAACATAAAACAATCTCAAAGAAAGGAAATAAAAAATTTATAAAAATTATAGATTTCTTATTAACATGGCCTATATTTGAGAGGGCCTGCGGCTAAGACGATATTCTTATGAAAAAACTAAAGAAAGTGAAAAGTAAAGAAAGAAGACATCTGTAAAACGGAAAGATGTTTAGTGATACAAAAGTCATTTTGGAATTGATTGATCAAGCCATTAAACTATCAACACATGCCATCGGTGAGTCACTCGGTCATCACACAATCATTGCGATTTGAATATAATATGGGGTCTCCATCATCCTTGTCTATCTTCCTGTTGTTCCATGACTTCATATATTCTCCAAAAATAAAGAAAATATCTTTTCTTTTGTTATCGATTTTTCTACAAATCGAAGTCAAACGTTCTCATCCAATTGTGTCTCCAAAACCCCGACTCTTATGGACCAGCGCTTCACAGTCTCTGTAAATTGTAATCTCCACCTTGGCGTCTGCTGGTGAAGTTCACATATTTCCATCTAAATACCTAACACTCTTCTGGGTAACTTCAAGAACTCTGTCAAATACTGGGTTTTGGATAATCGTGAAGCATTAGATTTGCAAAAAATAGGAGAATAATGTGGTTGTTTGTTTAATCTGGTGGATATCCATAATACTGCCTTACCCTCAAGTTTCTATCTCTGTTTTACAAAGGCAGATGAATATGATCTTTAGTTGTTATTGTTTCTTCAGATTAATTGAAGTCAAAGGTCAACATCGATCATCGATGTCACTTGGTAGTCAAGGTGTGGTGTTCTTATTAGCTATCGCATTGCTAGCAATATGTGGTGAAAATTCTGAAGCTCCTGTGACAATTGAAAACGGGGTGAAATCAAAGGTTTATTTATCACCTAAGATTATCCTACATCCGGGTTCCGTTTCAAACAAAACCTACTATGATATCAAGTTCCCAAAAGGTCATATTGCTATCAAGAGTTTCAGTGCTGAAGTTGTTGATGAAGCAGGGAACAACCCTGTTTCTCTTCAAGAATCTTACCTCCACCACTGGTTTGCAATAAGATACTACCAACGTAAGCGCGTTAAAGATATAAAGGATAATGGTACTCCCAGTTTAATCGTTGCTGGGAACGCCGGACTGTGCAATCATGGCCGCTCCCAGCTTTTTGGATTAGGATCGGGAACACGAATTACATCCACAGATATTCCCGATCCTTATGGAATCGAAGTTGGTAATCCACTTGAAATCCCTGCTGGATATGAAGAGAAATGGATGTTTAATATCCACATGATTGACACTCGGGGTGTAGCAGATGCAATGGGATGTGCTGAGTGCAGGTATTAAATTTAATACAGATTCTGTTACAAACAGTAGTTTGGTATATTGTTTTTATGTTGTTCTTTTTCCGCTGGAAATGCAGGTGTAAGTTATATAATGTGACAAAGGATAAAGATGGTCAACCTTTGAAACCAGATTATGTAGGAGGGTTTTACTGTTGCTATGATGGAACACAATGCAAAATGAAAAACGGGCTTGAAAGTGTCCAAAGAAACATTTATCTGAAGTATACCGTTAAGTGGGTCGATTGGAGTGCCTCTATTGTACCAGTTAAAGTCTTTATACTTGATGTTACTGATCCTTGGCAGCACACAGGAATCCATGATTGTTCTGTAAGTTATTCAAATATGACATATTTTTAGTAAACTGTTGATTTGTTATCTTGGTTTATATTTAGAAGTTGAATGACTCTGTATCCTACAGCTTGAGTATGATATTGAAGAATCTACCACTGGAGTTGCAACCATTAGCACCAGAAGGTCAAGTGTCAGCTTCCCGACTTCTGGTGATGTTGTCTATGGTGTTGGACAACAATACACAGGAGGAATAGGTACCGCTCTTTATGGAGAGGTAAATATTTCAATTATCTGAGTCTAGTCCTGATTGTTAGGTTTTTAGAGCGAACCTAAGCAAAGGTGTATATGCCATGGAATATACTAGTTTGATCTTAATCCACTCTCTTCTTGAAGCTTTATCCTAAAATTCAAATTCCACTACACGTTCAAAGAGCTCCAAAAGTACGCACGCAGAGCTTAGAAGCCTCATTCTCCGAGCAAAACCGCCAGAATATTCTTGAATCCTTCAAACATCACCGCTCTTCGAGCTCCAACTACTTGCTCGCCAAGTGGTTTTCTTCCAATCCCCAAATCCAAATTTTTGTTTCAGAAGCGGCTTCCTCTTGACCCCCTCCCACTCTGTTGGGAACAGGACCGCAGCTGAGGTACTATAGCGCCCACAGACTCAAACCATAATGGCAGGGATCATGTCGTTATCAAACTCCACAACATTAAACTGATTCTTTTAAATGGTCTTTGGATGTGTGTTTTGAAACTGATTAGGTGATGTTGAATAACCACAATCAAAGAGTCAGTCATAACCTTTTGTTGTTTGAAGTTATAATAAACTAATGGATTTTAAGGCAAAACCTGTTAACTTTATGCAGGATGGACGGGTTATTTGCTCGTCTAAACCTATATATGGGAAAGGAAACAGTGTTGGAGATGAAGTTGGTTATATTGTAGGCATGTCCACATGTTATCCTAAACCAGGTTCAGTGAAGATAGTTAAAGGTGAAACTGTAACTTTGGAGTCTAACTACAGCAGTAAAAAAAGCCATACAGGAGTTCTGGGGCTCTTCTATATTCTTGTTGCAGAGTCTTCATTGTAACTGAACGATCTATTTTAGGTAAGATTTCTACCCTCTATTCATTTGCGATATTGCCAAGAAATTGCTCTGGTGTTATAGCTTATTTGAGAATTGCAAAGATTGAAGTGGCATATATTTAAGTCTAATGTTCGAGATACCCTTTACACTTTGAGGTCAAACTTATTGCTTCTCAAGTTCAAAGTTAACATGAATTCACTACAAATGTAACACCAACATTCTATTTCTCAGTAAATGGTATCTTAGTCACAAATGTAGTTTAAAAATTGTTGTGATTTTCTTGGATTTGATATGCAGATTCATGAAGAATCATAATAATCAATATTTTGGGGTGTAGCTGTGCAGAGAATGCGGCTGTTTTGTTGTTTATTAAACAAGAAACTGAAGCGAAGATGGGTACCAGTCTATTGCAACTTGACAGCTTCTTTCTCTAGTGTAGAGATAATAAGTTTTTAGGAACATAATTATGTGAAAAATATATATGTAGAAAAGGTGTGTTACTAAAAATAAAGTTTGATTGTATACTTTTAAGAATGACGATTTTGTATCATTCATAATCATATGAGGTTTTGACTACCAGAGTTTAGTTTCGAGTTTGTTTTTGTTTTTGTTTTTTTATGTTTGGTATATTCTGCAGACTAAAACCCATCAAACATATGTCTTGCTTTGATATGAAGCAATTCGATCTTTAATATTGTGATTATATATATTAGCATTACTGATGGAAATTATATAAATTAAAAGCAGAATATACGGTAATTTTTTACAAAACGCAGATAAATAAAAACATCCTATATAGTAATTTTATTCCCCTAGCAAGCGTGAATATAGACTAAACCGGATGACTCAGTTTGATAGTTTCACAAACCGCCCAACCAAGTAATAGAGGGCCAGGTGCAATCACTTCCGCTCAAACCATGAACACCTCTAGTTTCGCTCTTATCACCGCATATGTTGGTCACACTTGGTCTTTTATGGACACAATTATAAATAAAAAAAACTTGTTTCAAATTACTTGAATTTTTTAAACACTAATGATTTTGATTGGCTTTTTTTCATTTATTTTGTAAATACTTGGGTTGCAGATAGCAACTACGACTTCCAAAATTTTGTGACACGCAACTCATTGAATGCAACAATGACTATAGTGGAATCTCTCAGGTGTTTAGTCTAATTCAGCTGCAGACACACGCAACATATGTTTTTCAGAAGAGAGAGATGCAAGTTGTACAGGTTTAGTAGCAAGGAAACACAAGTTATGTTCGTATTTCCTAAGCAAAAAATACCAAGATTTCTAATTCTGGATTGTCCCAAAATGTATCATCATTTTGTTGGAAAATTTCGTTTTCGTTTTCTTTTTTTGGTTGCAAATTTCATTTAAAAGTTTGTACAATACATTGGAAAGGTCGATTATGATCTATTAATTTGTTACTTTGTCTTATAAGTGGGATCTTAAGTGTGGTTTTTTTCATTAATTAAGCCACATACAAAATGAAAGATCATCATAAAATAGAGTAAGGTTAACTTATCTTATTCTTCATTCTTGTAAAAAACATTTTAAGGACAAGGTGGTAATTACATTTCAGAATAAGTAAAACAAGGGTCGAAATATAACAGTAACGTAATAGAGGGGTGTAAGTGTAATTATGTAGAGTAGCAGATTAACGACCATATCCTCCTAGCGCAACGCAGAAGTTGGTGGTTGCATGGATGCCTTGGCTCTCTCTCCTCCTCATATTTTCTTTGCCCGCTCTCTTTTCTCTCTCTAAAATTGGGGATTAAATGCAAATTCATAATTGAAATTCGATTTGATCTGATCAAGGCGATGGATAATACAGAGAAACAAATTGATAAAAAGGAGAGAGCCAAGGAACGTAGAGAGAAACGTCGTCAAGAGATCTCTCTAATCCGGTCGATTCCTTATTCGGATCATCAGAGGTATGCATTTAATCCTAATCCTTCTTGTTAGTTACTTAATTTTTGCAACGAATAATCCCAATTTTTAAATCACAAAGTGAATTAGTATTCAAATTTGAGTTTGAGAATGGATTCCTGGAGATGGACCTGATGATTGAAATATGTTGGTGATTTGTTTCTAACAAATTTTAATTTCAAGGTTATAGATTTGCATAAAACAATGTACAGTTTTGAAAATGAATTCTTTAGAGATTCAAGGAACAGTGAATCCTCGAATTGAATACGCAACGCCTTTTGGCATGAAAATGGATATATTTTTGAAATCAAATCAATGTGAACGAAAATTCCACGCCCATGATGGTGGCTTAGCAGCATAAAGCAGAGGTTCATGAATTAAATCCTAACTCCATGTTTTTATCTACGTGCTTTACATATCGTTTTTTATTATGGGGCCCGGCGCCGGATATGTGTTACCAAAAAAAACTAGTGTTATACTATAAAAAGTCTATTTAGATACAACATAAACAAAATTTTGTCTTATAATGTTCCGTATGTAAACTTTAGGTGGTGGTCTGCGGATACTATAGCTGTGGTTACTGGTGCGAATAGAGGAATCGGATTTGAAATTGCCCACCAGCTTGGGTTGCATGGGTTGACAGTCATTCTTACTTCAAGAGAGACTGCTGTGGGTGAAGAATCAGCGAAAGTCCTACAAGAAGGCGGCTTGAAAGTGGTCTTCCATCAACTCGATGTTATAGATCAAGAATCAATCGATACATTTTGTGCATGGATTAAAGAAAACTATGGTGGCATAGATATTCTGGTAATAGTAATAGTGCATGCACCTCTTTCAACTGCTAAAAAGGAACTTTTTGAGCTAAAATAATGAGTTAAATTCGATTTTTAGGTCCGGAGTAGGAGGGGGGTTATGTCTTAATGGCATGTACTTATCAATTTGAATTTGTGCAGATAAACAATGCAGGATTCAATCACAATGTAGGGTCAGAGAATTCTGTTGAATTTGCTGAAAAAGTTATCTCTACCAACTATATTGGCACCAAAAAGATGATTAAAGCCGCAATCCCATTGATGAGGCCTAGCACTGCAGGTGCTCGGATTGTTTCAGTGAGCTCGCGATTGGGAAGACTTAATGGCAGGAAAAATGTACGTATAATGCATCAAATGCAGTAAAAAATGCATTGAACAGTGTATTTTCTTGCTTTTTGACCTTCTTTTAAATTTCTTTATTGACAATGCCTTGCTTTATTGATTAAATTTGATATTAGAGAATTTCCGATGACGCGTTAAGACAACAACTAGAAGATGCTGAGTCATTATCAGAGGAGTTAATTGATGGAACAGTGAACAAATTTTTAGAACAAGTGAAAGATGGGAGTTGGACCGCTGGAGGATGGCCTCAAAACAATACAGATTATTCCCTGTCAAAACTGGCAGTGAATGCGTACACAAGGCTGGTGGCCCGGAAAGTTGCTGATCGACCCGAAGGTGAAAAGATTTACATCAACTGCTACTGCCCGGGTTGGGTCAAGACTGCCATGACCGGTTGGGCGGGCCAGGTTACACCTGAAGAAGGTGCTGATACAGCAATATGGCTATCCCTGCTTCCAGATATGCGTATCAGTGGCAAATTCTTTGCTGAAAGGCGTGAGATACATTTCTGATTGCAGTCTCTCAGAACAATATTGATTCGATGAGACAACTTCTGTGATTCGTTAATTTTTAGATGAAGATATTTCCTTGTTCAAGAAATTAGACAAGTTCTTCGTTTCTGGTGTATAAATTATTGTAACACATAGAAGAGTCTCGTTCTTTTGTTATAAACTAAACAATTGTTTTGTATGTGATTTTTGGTTATCGTTATCATTCAAAAACTGATACAGAGCATTTTCGGATGCGGAAGAACATTTAGCAATCAATGATTTCAAGCTGAACCAATCAGTTTTGCAGCATATACAAACATCTACCCTTAAATATACCAACAGAAGAAGAAAGATGATTATATTTCTCTGAACTTTTTTAAAAATGGTACAACCTTATCATATGAATTTCCTGGATGATAACCACATTATACAAAATTAAATAAGATTAAGAGCAATTCTTGAAGGGAATCAGAATCTACAAAACTGAAATCAGATTATAACAGTTTTTGCGCACCTGCTTCTGCCAAGACTACTAAAAGGAGCTGTTGAGGTAGAAGTACAAGCCAGCAAGTACAACTCCTCCAACCACAATAGCAATTGGCAATGCTTTCCTGAAAGAAGGAAAAAAAAGGTTCAGAAACCAATGATGAGTTTCGGGCTTTTATCTTTATATATGTGTGTTGACGTTGAAATTTACCCAACAGCTTCGTCTCTCTGGAGTTCAGCTTTCCGGGCCTTCCTAACATCTGTTGAATTAGCATTTTTGGTCACGGGAGGTGTGTATTCCCTAAACCTTCTTTTTGGAGCACCACAAACTGCAATGTTTCAAACATATAACTATACAAGGTAAAAAGAAAATGGGAATATGAAATCATGATATAAATGTGGCCTACATATAATCTAGATATTGTTCAAGCCAAGGTGATTTGGTTAGCTTTACATTTTGTGATTGATTCTGAATTTTTGATTATTTAAGATTCAAACAATCTGATATACAAGCTCTAGGGTGGTGTTGGCATTGTGTTTGAGAGTGATATAATCAGAATCACATAATCAAATGTAACAAAGAAAAGGTTGCAGATAGAAGTGTTTTGGTTGTTCGAAGTTGTGATACTCAGATAAGCAGTTGTTTGAATGTTTGACAAATACCAAGAACTTGATAAGTAAAATGTTAAAGGACATTCTAATATATTGTTGAAAGTATTACCAGTTTGTTTTCTATCAACCGTAATTGTGTTCTTATACGATCAATAAAGAATTAAACAACTACAACCCATATGTGATTAATCTCATATTCACAAGAATTGCTTATAGGCACTTTTTAATACTTACTTTACATTAAGTTGTGTAAAAAGTTTGGAAAACACGGATGGAATCCAAAACCTAAAATGAAATTTCATGTATTTAAATAGCATATGAGTGCAACAACACCTAATATAAATGTTGTTGACACCACAAATCAATTCTCCATTAATAATTGGGAAATGATGTATGCTACCAGCAACACCTAAGTTAGGTGATATTGCAGTTACATACCACTTAAATTTAGAGTATTTTAATTATTCGAGTGTTTCAATTATTTAAATAGTATGTGAGTCCAACAATATCCGACTTAAATGTGACAGCACATATCAATCCCCTGTTAACAATTTAGTATAAGAGAAAAGAAAAATCTATCAAAAGAGTGGAGGTCTAAAAGTCAGAAGAGAACATTGTGCGAAGGGTATGCGACCACAACACACTGTTGTCCTTTGCTCATCTACATAAAAATGAGACTTTTCTCTCGGCCTGTTTAAAGCCTAAAAAAGATCTGTCTTATCTCAAACATGTGAAAAGTCTTATACCATCTAGCAGCGGGGTGGAGAGTGAGAGTGAGCCAAGAAGCCAATCACTTTTAGTATCTCTTGCTTCTTTGGTTATATATATATATATAGAGAGAGAGAGAGAGAGGGGAGGGGGAGAGAGGGAGGGAGGTTCATGCGAAAAGCTTCTTATTTGCGAAAAGTACGAAATTGCTCCTCGCACTTTTCGCAAATAAAACACTTTTAAAGAGGCGGTAATTTAGTCAAGCTTTTGCCACAGGATGAGCCTTTCTCCTCCGCTGTGAAGGCTATTATCTCAGAAGCTCGGGCTGTTTCACGCCTTACATCTTAGATTGCATCTTCTGGTTATTTTGCTTTTCAAAAAAAAAAATTATCTGGTTATTAGTAACTTGGAGTTGGAAAACGTGCATACAAATTCAGAGCAAATGGTGGTTTTTGGGAATTATACAAGAATCAAAGTGAAAAGTGTAGGTCCAATTGTATAAAGTATCAACGAAGAATTGAAACAAATACCACAATGATAAGAACTCTTATGAAGTATGTGTATGTATAAGAGCGACGAGAAGAAGACGATAAAATGTGAAATTGTGAATGCTTAAAGTTATAGGATTTGTACGTCGGTATTTATACCTAAATGGTATTTATGTAAAAACACCCTATACTATGACTAAGCAGTAACAAACTATACTAAAATATATTGAACACGAACTAACTAACAGCCAGCAATGGCTCTATATGTTAATTACGGCCAAATAATAGGGGTGGTGGGAATGTTTGGGATTGTTTACTAAAACTGCTTTAAAATACGCGAAAACATTTTTTCATACCTGGGCAGAAGTACTTGTCAGGAAGCTTCTCAAAGGGAGTTTTATCATTGTAGATATACCTGCACTCTCATCCAAAACACACAAAATTCACTAGAAAATATGATCCAATATACGGTAACTGAATAACACAAGAACCAGCAAAATTACCCGCAGTCGCGGCAAATATAAGCTTGTTTAGAAGCAGTCCGCATGGCGAATTTGGGTGCGGTTGAAGGCTGATACCGAGGAAGCAATAATTGAAGGGTAGGTGATAGAGAGAATGATGACCGGAGGTTGGCCGGGCGCCGGAGGAGGCCAACATTGTTGCCGGCTGCTGGAGACAGAAGAGCAGCGGTCGAGGGTGTTGATCGAGTGGTTGGTAGCCTGAGTGGCGTTTGGAGAGCCATAGTTTCTTGGATGGAAGGAGATGAGAAACAAAGAGATAGATTATATAATTGGTTGTATAGATGTTTGGTGGGTAAGCGTGGACGCCATACTCCCCACACAATTGAATGCACCCAAACTTTTTGCTTTTTAGTTTTCTATTTTTCTAAAAGTTTCTTGAATGTGTTTTTCGGAAGAAAAGAAGTCAGGCGCAACTTAGAGCTTTTGTCTTTTTGAATCGAGCCACTCTTATACGTGGCTTGAAAGGCTCACGTTCCGTAGGCTCGCTCATATAAGCTTGTTTGTTAGGCTTGAAAAGACTCATGTTCCGTAGGCCCGCCCATATAAACGATAGTTATCGAATCTAATAGACCAAGTGATAATCTAAGTGTCACTCCTTTGGATCATCATAGGCCATTAGATATTAATCAAGATGCTAAGGTTGGTTTGGTAATTTTAAAAACCATGGTGGTTAGTACGGCCATAAATAAGTTGAGTTTTATTGAGTTTGACTCGAGCTAAAACCTGCCCGATTTAAGCTTTTATCAAATTCAAGCCTAAAATTCGAACTCGAAATACATAACAAGCCTAGTTCGAACTTATAAAAGCTCGACTCGAGCTCTTACAAGCTTTTTGTGTTTTATATAACATATGAAAGTGCATTTATATCTATATAAAATTAAATTTACAAATATTATTATTAATATATTTTATTAAACTTAAGTAAAAACGTTTGACTTACTCATGTTTTTTTGGAAAGCAACTTACTCATGTTTTAATATAGTCTTGGCAAGCTTTTTGTATTTTATATAACATATGAAAGTGTATTTATATCTATATAAAATTAAATTTACAAATATTATTATTAATATATTTTATTAGATTAGAATTAAGTAAAAACGTTTGACTTACTCATGTTTTAATATAGTTTTTACATATATTTGGAATAAAGTTGGTTATTAAAATTTTAACTTTTTATACACATTTGAAATTACTTAGAGCATCCATAATGGGAGGTGATAAGGGTTGTATGAGGGTAATATAAGTTGTATGGATTGTAAGAGTAGTTTAATAAAAGTAGGGTTGTATGAAGGTGGTATGCATAAATTGGTGGGTCTAGATTTTTTTTCAATTTATTAATTGTGGACCCCATGTATTTAATATACATATCTATTTTCTTTTTATTTACTTATTTTAATTTACGTAGAATTTAATTTATATATTTTTAAGTTAAGTAATTTTTAATGTATTTATATTTTTAAAAAATTTCTTAATATATA
>JAUEJL010088868.1:0-14453 GCA_032274825.1 Drosophyllum lusitanicum
ACAACACATGTTTGAATACTTTCTAAGTTAAACTGAAAGTAGGGTTTGGTTATCATCAAATTCTATGTTTTAAGATAAACAGAGTTGATTATTAGGGTGAAGTGTTTATCTCCCCAACATAGGGTAAGGGTAATTTTGCCCGTTCAAAATTATCAGGATTAAAGTGTAATGAATTTGGATCGGGCAGGATTGAGCCTATAACTTTTAAAAAATACAATCAACTAGATTCGTTTTGTGCTAACATCATTAAGAATATCAAAGGGAATGTTGCACGAAAATATAATAACTTTGTATTACTGATATGTATACAATGAATTTCATGTCTTCTCAAATGGAATAACAAACTTTTAAAATTTACCACTTTATACACAAACCTACTATAACTAGTCGTCAATCAGTTTTTTATTTTTCTTTTAGTTATGATTCTCACAAATTTTGAAGAACATAAACTAGTTTAGTCACAATGGATGGATCTATGCAAATCTAAGTTAGGGTTATCATATATCGTTACTTCCACACTTAGGTTAGGATTTTTTTACATATCGATATGGATTTTCGCAAATCTAAGTTAGGGTTATGTTGGTCCGGTGATAGTGATGATTGTTTTCAATTAACGAAGCTATGGTTTCTAGATTAATGTGATTCGATGGCATTATAATTGTTATTTTTGTTTGTTTAAATTGTTTGAGGGTGTTTGAATGGGCATTTCATCGATTTATGGTTTGTGATCGAATTGATTGTTTGATTTTTTTTTTTGAATTTTTTAGTTAGAATCTTAGGTTCGATTCTCAAATTTGCGTTATGGTTTTTCTTCATTACTTCTTAGGTTCGATTTTCAAATATGTGTTATGGTTTATCTGAATGGACTTTTAGGTTTGATTATTTTTGTTATGATTCATCTTCATTGCTTCCTAGTTTCGATTCCCTGGTATATGTTATGGTTCATCTTCATTGCTTCTTAGGTTCAATTCCGTTATTGTTGTATGGTTCTGTAACGCCCCAATTTATAAAACTGACATTTATATCTAAAATACCATTACGATATTCACATCTGTAATTTACAAGAAAAGCGGAAGCATACTAAGTTTAAAACGTGTTTGCTCAAAAGTTACACACATATGTACAACTAAAGTTTGGTACCAAAGCTTGACATATACATGACGAGGCGGTTAAAAGTTTTCAAAAGATTTATCAAAACAGTGGTCAAACGGGAGCTTTGCCCTTGTCCTTATTGTGTCCTACAAAACATTTTAAAAATAGTATCTGATAAACTACGAGAGCTTAGTGAGTATGCCAAACTGTCAATCATATAAATACATGTAATAAAATCACATAGAGATAACACATGTATATCATGAAGGCATGCCATACTCTAGTCCTAGACCTAGGGTAGCAATCATGAGTCATAGTACTGTATTAATTTTGAGCCCTATTGCACAAAGCAGTATGCAAATCAACACATATGATTAATACATGAATGGCATTCTAATGCAATAAAACACATGCTGTAGATATGAAGAATAGCTAGGAGGCTCACCTTATAACCAGTTTATGTAATAACCAGTGTGTATCACTTGATAAGGTATCCAAACACGATCTTATACATATAACATAACAACATATGATTAATAACACATCCGGTCCTGAACTGGGGCCTACACGGGCCGTGTACCATGTACACCACATGACCTCACATGGACACATGGCTTGTGTTGACCAAAACCCCCACACGGCCCGTGTACCTCTTATGCTACACGACCATGTATGCCTACATGACATGTCACCACCTTAAGTCTCTACACGGGCCGTGTATATCTACACGACCTGGGCTACACAGCCTGCCTAAAGCTACACCGGCCGTATACCCATCGAGTTGAAGACAGTATTATGCACAAACGTTGTTTCTCGGTCTTTTTCAACCTTTTCTCAATTCTAATCGACTTTAAGCTACAAAGGGGTGTTTCCCTACACCCCAAACAGTCCATAACATCAAAATAAACAACAAGAAACATAAATCACTTATTCTAATCCATGATTCATCCTTTGAATCACTTTGACCCACTTAGAACACTTATTTCAATTAAACAAAGTATACCTTGATGATCTAGGTGTTTAGATGATGATTGTAGGATGCTAAATTTACTATTTATTGATCCAAAATTGCAAAGGAAAGAAGAGCACAATTGTATGTACGTATGTATGTTATATGTCTGTGTGTTTGAGGTAGCTTCAAGATGAAACAAATAAAATGGCATATATATCCAAAGGTTTAGCATATTTGCATAATTGGTCCCTCAACTATATAAATTTTATTTTGACGGCTTTAGCCCATCTAGTTTTATAAACACAACTAATCATATATGGCAACTTAAAACACATATATCACTTTTTTGTTTATAATCATTTAATTAAGGGTAATCGAACCTTGGGTGTTACTGGTTCATCTTTACTGATTGTTAAGTACGATTATTGGATTTGTGTTAGGGTTCATCTTCATTGCTTCTTAGGTTCAATTCTAGATCTATGTTATGGTTCATCTTCATTAATTTTTAGGTTTGATTCTCATATAATGTTCTTCAGGTTTGTTTGAATATGTAACATACGAAATACGAAGAAGATGAACATATGTAACATGATTGATTCTCATATCATGTTCTTCAAGTTTTTTTCTTCATATGAAATATGAAGAAGATGAACATGGAACATTCAATGAAGAACATGTGAAGATAGACATGAATAATATAATAATAAAAACTAAAAATTTAACAACTTAAGAAATAACCTGCTAGATATACTTTAATTTTCTCATTATATACAATTGTAAACTTTTGAAAGTTTATTGTATTATTTTAGATATAAAACATGTTCATTGTAATTAATAATAACTAAAACAAATTTCATTGTGTTTTTGTATGATTTACTTAATATCAAAATACACTTTGCCAATGTTTAAAGTTATATATTAAAAATTATATCATTAATTAGCAAATATATATTCTTTTAAAAGGCTGGGAGTATAATATACTATTTTAGTTATTTTAGTGACAAATATATATATTTTTTAAGAAAAAATGATGATGAATAATTTTTAGAGGATTCGCAATGGTCCTCGTGATCTCTTGATAACGAGCCAAAATCTCTCAATCATGAGCCACCTCCTTGTTAACACCTTTGCTTGTTGCTCGTTCTCTCCTCATCATCTTTGATCTAGTTGTTTTAGTTACGAGCCTTTTGGCTCGTTAAGCTTTTTTTAACCACTAGAATTACAGATAAATTATTATGTGTGGATCAAGTGAAGACAATAATGCATGTTATGACTAAGGGTTATTAATGATTAGTTAGTGATGACATTGACAACTATGAATGCTTTGTGTTTTGAATAATAATCTACCCTTCCGTGAAAAACCTAAGGTCATCCGTACGGGTAAACTGAAGGAATCAGGTAGGGTGTTGGGTTGATCAGGTAGCTTGATTACACATGTACACCTTCTATTAAACTTGATCAGTTTAACTTTTTAGGTTGATGAACCCGAACTTTACACCACTCTCTCCATCGGTCCACCCCCACCGAGATCCTCTCTATAACTCTCTTTTTTTCGCTGCTCTCTTTCATGTTCTCTTTTAAAATAAAATGTATGATTGTATGAATAAAATTAATTAGTATGTACTAACTTTTTTAGTAATAAAAAAAAAGAGAGAAGAGTACGAGGATGTGAGAGGTAAAGCTCGTTGAAGAACCCAAATTCCGTACCACACGGATGTCTTGATTGAGCTCATACACGTTACCCTAGCCACCGAAGAAACCACAAATTTAGGGTTTAAGTCGATCACTCTAAGCCATCCACCGCTCTCTTCAAGAAATGGGGAAGAAACCCAAAGAATCCAACCCTGAAATCCCTAATTCGTCTGCTTTAGCTTCATCTGACAATGTTTTCAGATCCCTTTTCGGTAGTGGTGTCGAAGAATCCGATAATCAAACCTCTCTTTCAATCTTTTCCGATTCCAATCCCTTCCGAAGTAAAACCACCAATGTTTCTCAAAAAATCCAAGAAGCACTTCGATTAGACGTCGATAGTCCCCTCAAGAATGAAGCCAAGATCCCTGATTCTGATAATAAATTGCTGAGCAAGAGAAAAAGAAATGTGAAATTACCTAACAACATCGACTCAGATGATTCCGACATTGAAGGGGATGTTAAGAAATCAAAGGTGGAAAATGGGCCTGTTTCTGAAAGTCCGAAAGGCTCGAAATTTGGTGAGGAGAATAAGAAGAAGAAGAAGAAACGAAAGAGGGCTGAGGTTGAGGCAGAGTATGAAGAAAGAAAATATGGGGCCATGGATGTGGATTTGAAAGAAGACGTGGGAGTTAAAGGGAAAGTAGGGGAGAAGAGGAAGGAATTGGATAAGGGAGAGGATATGCTTGTTCCCAAAGAAGGATTTGATGATGAAGAAAAGTTATTGAGGACTGTGTTCGTTGGTAATTTGCCATTGAAGGTGAAGAAGAAGGCACTGTTGAGAGAGTTTAATCAATTTGGAGAAATTGAATCAATCAGGATTCGATCTATTCCTTTATTAGATGTGGGTTTCTTTTTTTTCCCAGTATGTCTGAATTTACATTCACTTAGCTCATGTAAGGTGTGTATTTGATCTGTTTCTTTTTCTTTTTACAGGACAAGACTCCAAGGAAAGGTGCTATTATCAAGAAGCAAATTAATGATGCAGTTGACAGGTTATCTAAATACATAGAGCTATTTCTTGTAATCGATTTGTGTTCAATTTGGTTTTGATAAATCAGCTTAAAGTATTCATAAGAAGTCTTGCAATCATGTTGCTAATCTACCTGAATCACACATTTCCCATGTTAACATTTGAGCTTCTTTAGCTCTTAAAAGACATAGTTGTATGTGCAATTACATGTATTTTGAGGATAAAAATTATTTAATCTTACGATTTGATTTATTAAATGTAAATCCATTGTTGATTGCAGGGTTAATGCATACATTGTCTTTAAGATTGAAGAGTCTGCCCAGGCTTCTTTGGCGCATAACATGACAGTTGTAAGTTGCTTTCTTGAAAGCTTAATGTTTGTATTGTGATTTTCCGCCCAGAATTAGTATTAGTTTCGGCAATATTCAACAGTATGCAATATTATCTTGTACCAATTTGGTGTGTAGAAGATTCCAATTCATGACAAAAAACATAGTTAAAGATAATTATAAACAAACCAAATCCTTTTTTTTAATGATAATGTATTACAATTATCTGGTTATTAATATATCCTCGCAACATGATTGCGTGAAAATAAAGATTTTCGTTTTTCGGAGGAATTGTTATAGCATGGTTTCTTAGCGATATAAAAAAAATCATATATCATGGAAGATACCATAATTCCATATATGGTTTGGCTTATCAGCATATAAGATGTAACTTCGCTTTGAAAATTCAATGAATTTAAATATTCAGCCTTGATATTTAGGTCGGTGGAAATCATATTCATGTAGACAGAGCTTGTCCACCTCGCAAGAAATTGAAGGGAGAAAACGCTCCACTGTATGACAGCAAAAGGACTGTTTTTATTGGTAACCTCCCGTTTGATGTCAAGGTACATATCTTTTGCATAAATTTTCTATTCACATTTGTGCTTAGTTTGTTAATTAGATGTGGCATTTTTTTACATGTCCTTTTGGGAGGGGTGAGGGGTTTGGGTCAAAACAATTACTTTTTATATGGATTGAAATGGGTCGGGTTGGGTCGACCTAATTACTACTTGTTATTACATTTTTGGTTTTATGAAATATTTAGTTTGTTTAATACGACTACAAAGTATATTATCACAGGTTAATCTAGTTTCTTGAATAAAGCACTTTTGGAGGTTTTAGTGATTAAAAATATACTTTGGATGACTTTCAACCCATTTTTAACTAAAACTTTTGGATGTACGCATTTGATCTATTAGAGATAGGACAAACTTCATGAAAATGTATTCAATTTTGTATGAATTTCTATTGTGTGTATCAAACTTTAAAATCTTCTATTGTGTGTATCAAACTTTTGGTCTGTTCTATTGTATGTAATTTGGATACATACAAATATGAAATAATAATAGGAAAAAATGATATAAGTTTAAATGTTTAATACACACAACAGAAAGTTAATTTCACATGATAGCAACAAATTAAAAGTTCGATACATAGAATAGATTGATTTAAAGTTCAAGACACACAATAGGAATTCATGCAAAGTTTAATAATACATTTTAATGAAGTTTGTCCTTAGAGATAAAACATGACTCCTATCGACCCATTCATAAGTAAACAGGGTTAAAATTGTTACCCCAGTTTCACTAAAACTGGTACAATCTTCACGAGTTTTCAGGACGAAGAACTTTATCAGTTATTTGTTGGTTTTAACAATCTGAAAGACTGCATTGAGGCAATTCGTGTGATCAGAGATCCCGGTACAAGCTTGGGAAAGGGCATTGCTTATGTCTTGTTCACAACAAGGGTATGTGTAGACACATTTATATTTTATCTAGTTGTGTAATGGCTTTGTTTTTCATCTTATCCCTTCTTCAATATATAGAACGATTTGAACGTGGAGTCTTTCAAAAAAAAAAAAAAACACAATTACAACTGTTGTGTAATGCTTGATGTATTGCAGGAGGCAGCAAATACAGTTGTTAGAAAACATAATCTGAAGATTCGAGACAGGGAGCTGAGGTTATCTCATGCCACGAAATCAAACTCAACACCCTTGAAAAGAAAGGAATCTTTGTCTAGCAATAATTATGATTCTTCTTCTAAGAAGGCGGCTGTGATGTCTTACCAGGGAATACGGGCCACCAAATCTGGTGGCCAGAAGAAGTTTGCCACAAGAATGCCTAAACCTGGCATGACTGAATCAAGAAGTGAAAAGGCTGTGAAGCGAAAAGTGCGTTCAGAAAAGAGGCCATCGGTTGCTGCTAGAAAGGAGGCGGCAAATGCATCTAGAACTGGCGGCGGCGGTGGCGGTATGAAGCGCAAGCCAGAAAACCGTACGCCACAGAGTAATAACCGAAATAAGAAACCCAGGAAATTCAGGTAGGTGCGTGTTTTATTGGTTGTTAGGCAAGAAAACTTTGTATACACTTTGTTTGGATTGGTTTTTGGGTGGTTCTTTTCCCGTTTCTTTTAACGAATCAAACTTTCGGCAAATTGTTCGTGAACCGTTTGGCCAGAAGTTTGTTATTTATCGACAATTGTGATTAAAATTTTTTGTTTGCTGTTTATTAACGTTTGTTTATTCTTTTGTTTTTGTTCATTTGTTAACATTTGTGTTTATACACACATACATACATGATTCCGGTTGCTCTTTTAACACAAATTTGTTGGTTTATTGGTTTGGTAAAGTTAAATTTTAAAGAACACGAATAAGCCTCGTTTATGTTTGTTCAATACGCTTATGTCATAGTTGTATCCCGGTTGCTATTTTGTCATGGTTTGTTAATGTCATGCTATTTTGTTAAGTTTTGCTTTAAGAGACCGTAAGTAATGTAATGTAGATTAGTTTTATGTCAAAAATAACACAAGTATAGAAGTACACGAATGAAGTTTTGTGATCAAATGTTATTAACTATATAGTAGCTTTGTAAGTAGATTTTTTGAACGGCTTCTAAGTCTACCCCAATTTGTCCACAACAAGACTCGAACTCATGACCGTTGATCTATGGGCGATCACTACACCAAAACATCTAAGTGTTTACCACTAGGCTACAACCCAAGTGGCTTGTGAGTAGATGTTAATTATCTTTGATAGAATTGTTATTGGATGTCATCAATGATAGGACAACCTCAATAAATTTGAGACAACTTCAATTGGTTGTCATGACCCATGATTTGGTTTATTTGTCATCTTAAACCGACCCATACACACTCCTAGTTTTTTTCCCCTAACCCAAAGAGATCGACACAATGACAAAATAGACACATCCCACAAGTGCAAACAAATACCGACATCATGTTTTTTTTGCATATACGATTGAAAAGTTTGAGTTTTTGAAACCTGAAACTCTGAAAGAACTAAACAAGTCTTTTATCTTGGAACTTGCACATAAGAACCAAACTGCATTGCAACGATTTAGTTTAACATAACTACAGAAGAACACTAGTCATAAAACATTCTAAAGGTTCCTTCACAGCCTGGAGGCCCAACGCCAACTACCAAATTCTTTTAAACAAAGCCCGAGCTTGATCCAAAGTTGATGCTAATTAAATCTGTACAGACTTACAAGACACCAAGAGGGTTGCTATGAAATCATACTCGTTTCATCACCTCATCGTCTGGAAATGACTAAACACTATGGTTTGTTCTTGTTGCTTATTAATGTAGGCGTGATGGAAACAAGTCCAATCAGAAATAAGGTGCCTATCGAGTGTAAGTCGTACAAATCTCCAATTGACCGTAGTTCACCAAGAGCAATTCCAGCCTGCCAAAGCATAAGCAAGTTAAAAGGAGAGTCCAATTTCCAAAGGTGGCAAAATTGGGAGGGTTGGGTAACAGGTTATAACGGGAATAGATCAAAACAGGGTGGGTTGGCCGAGCAGTAAAAACCTTTCTTTATCTGTTTCTGAAATTTATAAATAACTAGTATGCTAAATATGGTTACAAAATTGATATTATCACACTTATAATCTAACTTTATTTAACAATGCGATTGAGGAGGTTTGGTGCATTTAGACGCACTTCAGATGACTTTAAACCTGTTTGACCAATTTTACATGTTTCGTTTTCAGCATCTTAACTCATTGATTTTGTCAAAGATAAAACACAACAACATGAACTACTTTATATATCAAGTAGTAACCAAGTTTTAATATTGTTCCGTTAAAGTGACTAGAACTTCTTTTCAACTATAAAAAACACTCAAGTTTCAGTATTGTTCTATTGTTATGAAATAATTTACAACTGGTTAAAACTGAGTAACATAAACAGAATAGTTATGAAACTTGGTTGATTTTTAGTCGCTCTTATATCCAAAGATAACTGACATTTAACTTTGAAAATAGAAGTCAGTAAATAGTAACCAAGTTTCATAACCGTTCGATCAGGATCACTTACTTTTAACCAATCATGAAAATTTTCACAATATGGAACAACATTGAAACTTGAGCATTTTTGTGCTTGAAAAAAAAGTCTCGAGTAATTTTAATGGATCACCGATTATATGAGTAGATAAAAGAAAAAAGAAATACCTTGACGGTTACATAAGCTGCCGGAATGAGCCCGAGGGAAGTTGCCAAGAAGAAAATATGATACGGCACGTTAACAATTGGGGAAGCAACGTTAATAAACGTATTTGGCAAAGTTGGAGTTACCCTCAGAAAAAGCATGTAGTTCAGCAGCCCGCTTCGCCTTTTTGCCACCTATGTAAATTAACAAGAAAATCAAATACATGCTTTCAACACCCGTGAAGAGATGTATTGATCATATTTCCCCTCACCTGATCTTGGAAGAAAACCAGTTTATCAGGCCAGAGAGACAAGATAAGGGGCCGCCCTATCAATTTAGATAAAAAGTAGCAAGAAGATGCACCAGCGGTGGCGGCAAACACAACCAACGCTACACCTTTCAAGACCCCGAAAAGGGAACCCGCAAGCAAGGACATAAATACGGTTCCTGGAATCATAAATGTTTGCATAAATATGTAGACGGTGCAATAACCAATGAGAACCTGCATCGTGTAATCACTTGCATAGCTCTCAAGATGATCTCTGGAGATAAAATCATAAAAAAAAAGATAAAATCTTTCAGCAACAATTTTAATCTACAGGCTTTATTAATCAGTTATGAAGCACCAAACATAGTGACTGTTTCATTGGAGTTGATATGGAAACAAAAGAACATTTCTAAAAAAAAAAGAAATCAGATAAGTTTGTGTTTGAAATAATGGACAGCCAGAATATTTTACATTTGTCTTAATAAACAGTTACTTTACAGAAATTGACCTGAATAATCAGAAAATCATTAACTCATAATCATAATAAGCTTTACCAAAATACCATAAACTGGTTATTGCCACTTCAAATAGCAATAATCAGTTTAAACTAACATCCAAACACCCCCTTAAAACCGAATGAATAATAGAAATCCTAACCTGCATCTCTCTGATTATTTTGACCGTAAATTATCAAATATTATAATCATAAAGCTTCTGTCAAACACCATAAACCATTTACCATGACTTCAAATAGCAATAATCAATTCAAACTCATGTCCAAACAACCGTTTATGAACAACAAATACAATGAAGTGAAGATCTGGTTAAGGATAAACTGTAACAACACTTCTTAAGGTAGGAAGTTTATATTCAATGTACACTCACATGCACCACTTAGCAATAAGATTCATGCTAAAAGGCTGTCATTCATATAGGTTCATTTGTTAACGTTCTCAAGCTTGGAAACAAGTTACATCTAAGCTAATTTTAACTTAAAAATCACAACAAACCATTGCAGCCATAAAGAATAACCATTTTGCACTGAATCTAAACCAGTTTTGGTTATGAACTTGATTACAAGACTCAAACAGGAAATTACTGATGCTGCTAATATCACCTAACTTAAGTGTTGCACTCACAGATCACTTTAATGAGGGTAATTTACCTCATTGCAGTATTAATGATTCAAGTGATCAGTGCTGCCAACATCACAGATGATTTCCAGTAAACCAAGCAAGAACATGTTAGTAAGTCTTGTAATCCATGGATATGACATAGATCAAAGTTGGAATTCTTTTACATGTGATTTTGATGGGTGTTGAGGATGAAGAAATAAATAAATACTCTATTATCAGTTTCTGGTTTAACCACCATACAAGATCCCCCAATAAACAAGAAATTTTATAAATTTAGATATAAAATCCAACAAAAAAATCAAATTTTGAGTAAACCCCATTATATCTAAAACAAAATAGATCCAGGTTTTAATAGTTAATAAATAAAGGGTATGTGAGAAATTGAATACCGGAGAATATGAAGATCTTCAATGGTTCTTGGAAGCTTAAGGAAACTGTAATCAGAATCCGGCAAGGTTAGGTAAACTCCGGTGAGACCAACGGCGAAGCACAAAACGACGCCGGTTGCACCCGCCATTTCAAGAAACGTTAAGGGGAATTTCGATTGTGTTAATTGTTTGATTTTTCCTCCATTATTATCATCATTCGATCTCATTGAAAGTGAAGAAGAAGAAGTCGTCACAAGCTGTTCTTGTTCCTGTTCCATTCTGTTAAATTCTTCTTCTAATCTTCTATTTCAGAACAATTAAATTTTAAAAACAATATTTTTATAAGTATTAAATATAATGAAATATAATGAGGATTGATACATACCTAAGCAATGAGTTGAAGGCAAGAAAGTGGAGGAGGAGAAGAAAAAACCTTCTCCCTGGATTAGCTTTCAAGCTCCTCCCTCTAACTATATACAAAATTTCATTCAAAGATTTTTATTTTTTATTTTATTTCTTAATTAAATAATTATTTCTTTTGCGTTTATTGATTTATTATACAGTTGAATTAATTTATTTCCTTTTTATGATTTTAAATAACTTCACTTCAAAACGTAAGAGACTTAAAAATTAGACAACAATAATTAATATTTTTATTTTCTTTATATGATAAATAAGACAACAATAACAGTACAAAATCTTTTCAGCAAAGAATATAAAAAATTAGAAATGTAAGATATGAACAATCCTACATTTATTTAAAAATATATAAAATGATATTTTAAAGACCTTCAAATATAAGTAAATATAATATTAATAGAAACTAAAAAATAATTTGACTAAATTTTGTTATATTGTGCATAACAACATTATACAATCTCGTAAAAACGGGTATGAATAATGTAAGAATGTATAGACAATTGTAACTCTACAGACATGTATGGAAACCGCATTTCAAAAAACCTTCGGTTAAGTACTGTTATTATTCTTTTTTAAATATTTTTTATACTATTTATATTTATTTTTGTTATAACTTTTATTGTAGTCATTAATTTTATTTTTATGTGTTGGGGGGGTGGGGTAGGGTGGGGGTGGGTTAGTTAAAGTGTGGGTGTAAGGCTTGTAGACCACCATTAACTTGTATCCTTTTCCCTCTTTAAAGAAAAAAAAATTGTGTATTTCCTTTTTCCCCCCATTAAAAATAATATCAAAAAGCAAATTAATATGATGGAGTAATGTTTCCGGCACACTTACTTTGAAAATCAAAAGCTAAGTGTGAACATGAAATAAGGTTATCATTCGCTTGTATTTTATTTTATGCCCACGTTCTCCATGTTTTCTTATAATCTAAACTTGGATTATTTACAATATTAATGAAGTTAGGAAAATAATTCATAGGATATAAATAAGGGTTTAGTTTCTAAAAGTATATCGAATTAGTCACTTTTTGTTATTGTGTGTACCAAACTTTAAAAAATACTATTTAATATACTGAACTTACCAAACCTACCATTTTATGTATTGGGAATCCTGCTACACAAGTTGCAGGTAATTTTCTTAATTTTGATTTATTTTCTTAATTTTGATTTATTTTTAAATTTTACATCACTAAATTATGATTATTGTCCATGCTAAAAGAAATTAAAAAGAATCAGAAAGAGGAAGATGAAGAAGAACCGGGATGCATGAAGATGAAACCCGAATCTGATGAAGATGAACCATACAAATAATCAGTACCTACAAACAATTGACTCTAATATTTAAACAACTGACCTTTGAATCGTTTTAGTGCTAAAACCGCTATGAAAAAAACCCTTAAATTGGACCTAAAACCAAAAATCGATGAACCTATATGAACCTTTAAACAAAACCAGATTGAATAAGCTAGTAAATCGCATATGAAAAACCTTAAACCAGATCTAAAAGCGCACCTGAAAAACCCTAAATCATATGAACCCTAAATCGCATACGAATCCTAAATCAAAGAATTACGATTGAAGGGGATTTGTTTTGAAGGATGAACCCTAAAACGCAGATGAAGATCAAAACGCACCTTCAAACCTTCGGTCTTTGAAGATGAAATCACACCTAGATCTGTGATGAAGATTGATAGAAATCCCACCTATGAATAGATCTCAACCAAATTAAACAAACGCAAATTGATTGACGATGACGATGAATCAATGTTAGGGTTTCCAGATCTGAAATCTCGAAACCAAATATATACATGAAGATGAATCGATGTCCCTTTATTTATGGCAAAAATTTCGATTATTTTGAAGATGAACCCATACCTGCAAACACACCTAAAGAGCCGATACCTACAAGTCAGAACCCTAACCTTCGAAATCTATGAAGAAACGGATAAAATGAAAAATCGATGTAGCGAACGTGATGAAAAAGCCCAGATGATTATTTTGTTTATTATTATTATTATTAAAATGGTATTTAATTTATTTTTCAATTATTTTAAATGAAGTTAACCTGCTTAGCCTGCTACCAAAGGTTATAGTACATCAAATGGTTACTTTTAAAAGTTTAGTATATTAAATGGCAGTTTTTCAAAGTTGGATACACACAATAGCAAAAAATGACAACTTCGATACATTTTTAGAAACTAAACCCTATAAATAAAAATAACTTCTTATACTCTTTTTTTAGTAAAAGAAAATTTTGTTCTGGTTGGATACAAATAACTATAACTTCTTATAAGCTGTATCGCTCTAAAAGTAACTTCTATTTTTTCTTTGGGGATTGTTTGACAAGTTGTCTACAATTAACCTGAGAATCTTGAGTAAAAATTTACATTAGTTGTATTTTTTTATACATGATATATTATAAAAACAGTTGTTTTAATAACTTAATCTTTTAATAATAATAAATTTAAAGTTACTATATTAAACTAAATGAAACGAATGAATAAATTAAATAGAAGCAATTACAGATTTATAGGATAGTTTCAAATAGCTTCATGTCTCTTCCTAGACGACATAAGCTGCAATTTTGTTCTCTATCTTAATAAAATTGTTTTTCTTTTAAAAAATATTAGTAACCAAACACCACAACAACAATAATAATAATATTTGATTCCACTTAAAACATATATGAAGGAGGTAATGTAAACAATCATTCATTTACTAGAGAATATAACAACGTATAAAATGTTAAAAATCAAATGAAAAAAACTTTTAACATAACAAACATTTATGAATATTTAAATGACTTGTATAATTAAAATAGAATTGAATAACTATCCAATACTTTGTATACTTATTCTAGTTATTTAATTTTATATATATATATATGGGAGGGTTCATTTGAGAATCAATTTTAATGCGAGAACCGCGAGAACCATTTGTGGCCATTGATCATAATTAATCAAAGGTTAATATTAATTATGGCAAACATGTAATTAATTAAAAACGCAGCCGTCATTTTCACTTTCCAAACATGTTGGAGGGGTATTTTAGGCAAA
>JAUEJL010088879.1:0-14453 GCA_032274825.1 Drosophyllum lusitanicum
TATGGATGAAGAGCGTGGGGTGATTGAGTGTGGCAAGGTGCATGAGATGAATTCATGGGTGGGTGATGAGGGGGAATTGGATGGCTCAGATTGGTTCTCGAGATACTCGCAATAAAAACGGTTCTCAAATGAACTTTTCGCTATATATATATATATATATATATATATATATCAGAGTTCAAAGACAAGCTCCTAAAGTCAGGCAACCTTATGCATGCATTTGTAGGGCGATGATCAGGAACAATGCCATCATCTGGTGACTTATAGTCTGTAGCTTTTTGCTCGGCTGAAAGAAGCCGTTCTACCTGCAGAAATAGGGAAACACGGATATTGTTGATAAAATGAACATGACTTCTAATAGAAATAAATTCCTCAGTCACGAAATCTATTATTATGATGGATATGAATATCTATAAATAATAGCAACTGTTAATGAGGTAAATTATCATGTCATAAAATAGCCACCAATTACATATTAAACCAACTCAATCACGAACCTCAGCCATAACTGTCTCAATGCATTGTTGGAGGCCTTTATAGGCAGCACCCTCTGCACTGGACATAGCGGTTGCCATTTCTTCACAAGAAGCAGCATGGGCACCATCCACAGGTAACAGAAGCCTTGAAATAGAGTTGCCAAAGTACTGACAAGAGCAAACATAATCCCAATTATAATCACAGAAGCATTTAGACTCTTCACACTATTAAACAAGAAATTGCCAGCAAACACTACATGTAGCAATTTCGATAAGTTACTGTTAAAGCGGTCAATTTGGGTAATACCTTGTACCTCATGGAGTAAAGGGTCAAATCAATAAAAAGATACTTAAAATGGAAACAGGTTGAGCTGGTCAAATGGGTCAAAAGTCAACCTAGTTATTCAAAATGCAAAAAAGTTCCTAAATCGTTTTATTTTATAATTTTCATTATCATAGGAGCAAGTTAATTTTTTAATCATAATTAGCACATTAACTTCTTATAAAATTCAAGTAAAAACATAAACTCTACTGGGTTGGCCCGGCCTGTTTTGACCTGTTAACCACCCTGTCAGACCTACCCATTTCATCACCTATAGTAATCACAGAAGCAAACATAAATCGACTGAGAAACAATTTGGATTCTTTACACTAGTGAATATGATGAAAATTAAGAGATATAACTAGATGCCAACTCCACATACTTGTTGAACTATAGCTACACTGCTTCCACAACGTTGTACAGCAACCATGAAAGATCTAAAACTACTTTCACCAGCAGCAGCGGCAGCTTCTGCCTACAGATTGACATCAGTTTATCATGATTGGTCAGACTAGTGCCCTCGCCATACCCAAATCAAAATTATAATGATAACAACAATAATGATAAATGAATTAAGGTTAAAAAAATCTCAAATCTAACTAGTTCTTGGGATGCTCTTTAGTGTGTATGTTAAAGGCATGGATAGAGTGCTTACAGCGGAAGCAGCAGCAGCAGCCACTCTTCGGCTGACACTAGTGCCCAGCACAAACCTCTCCCTCAAAGCTGCAGCTTCTGTGAGGCCATCTCTAGCTCTTTCAAGCCCTTCTGTTGTATATTGGCTGACCTGCAAGATGAAAAAGATAGGGGAGTAAAACAAGGACAAATATATGTGTGTATGAAGAAGCCATAGAAGTTTCTACAACTCATAACTTACTTGGTCCAGAAGGCAAGTGAACACAGTTTTGACATTGGCTGCGAGATTAGCAGGCTGTTCAAAAGACATATTAGTAAAAAGTAAGAACCTTCCAAAGTATATAAAAGCATATGACAGGCATGTTATATTCTAGTATGAAGGATTGAACGGCTTGAAGGACTGTTGATATTAGATACATAATAATTATCATTTCAACAGATTGGTACTTAATCTAATATTAGGTAAACATGACATTGGTATAGGATATACATAGGAATGCAGTTATGCAGATGACAACTTGGAGGTGGGGAACGCAGATGACAACATTGCCCACATGCGTAAGGAAGAAAAAACTATAAATTAAACAACCCTAACTTGGAGATGGTTATTTTGTAGTTCCAGTCAAAACAAGAAAAAGCAGTATACTTGTGTCAAAAAACTTTTACCAAGGAAATGGAATATCTACAAAACCAGATCCTTTCTGCACCAGATAGCATGTGCAGATATACTAGGATTTATTATGATATAAGTCTTGAAGGGACTTGACTTCAATGTGCATTATAATCATGTGTTAATACAATAGGCATAAGAATTAGTTTACCTGAGGTGAAAACAAAGTGCATCTTGAAATTGCTTCTTCGTTCCAACGCACAAACTCTGTGACCACAGTAACAGATATCTGCTGGTGAGATGATGAAATTGAAGCCCCCTTTGAACGTCCAATCGACCCTGTTGACTCTCCTGATAGCTGGCTCTCAGAAAGCAGTTCTTCTATCTGCAGGCCATAATTCATGAAGGTATAGCAGGAGAGATAGAGAGAGAGAGAGATGTGAAGTGTGTTATGTAGTTGAAAAAACCTTTGCTTTGTAAAGTTGTCTTAATGAAGCTTGCTCATATTCAATGTACATATCCTTGTGATCAAGGAATAGAGATTCTGTTAGGCCTGTGGCAACAGAAAAGGTATGTCAGACAGTAAAAGTATCTCAAAGACTTGAAGTTCCATATGCGATTATCTCAAATTTAAGGGCCTTAGTTTTTAACATATCCCACATGATCCAAACTCATTAAGGAAATCAAATGCTGTAGGATATTCTACATAGTATATTGCATGACATACCCAAGCTAAAACTGATTATTGCATAGAGAAACAACAAATGAGTATTAAGTTCAAGTGTCCAACATACAAAGGAACTTGTGGCCAACAATTCTCACCAGATTACAAGCCACATAGAGAAAAACAGGAAGCAATTTGACATTGTTCAACAAAACCATAGTAAGCTATTTATATGTGTATTATACGATTATATTGTCTGTATTTTTCTACCAACCACGGACTACACCTCCAGTTGTCTTTTATAACATTCATGACCTCTTTGAGATATTACATTTTGAATTATTTTCAGCAGTCTTACTTGCAAGTCTAAGTGTGGCATACATCTTATAAAGTTGAGAGAGTGACCTGGTATGCCGTTAAGTTTATCTTAGTAGGAGGTAGATACAGGCGGGGATATGACCAATAGGCCTCTATAGAGTTGGCTAAGGTAGAAAGTGGTTTAACATGCACTGATACCAGAAGCACATCTTGCTGGAGGGTGGGGAGCAAAGCACGGAGACTTCAGCAAGACCATCTACCAAGGGATTACCATTATCGTAAAATAAGCAATACTTAGCCAAATGTAAACTGGCATATCATGGTCAAATAAGACTTGAGAACTTCTTTCTGAATCAATAGGAATTCTACTTGTAGGTTCAAAGCATCCAACAGAGATCCTTCACACAAAGAAAATGTTCCCTCTCAAAAAAACTTGAATCTTCTCCCTGAACTAAGGGATGATCCAATGGTTCAACCAATAAGTAACATAACACAAGTGTAGAAGCAATGACAATCTGGCATAAATGTTTCAATCAGATTGTATTTCCTATTATTCTAAATTTCTAAGGAATATTGATTCGTATGTGTTTCAACTGATAGTGTACGATTCAATGTAACATCACATCAGAATATCCTTCATCCTACAAGTCTTCTGTTGTTAGTGGTAAGAATGTTATACATGAGGATGTTTGCTCGTGCATAGGACGGAATTTTGAAACATACACGAGATAAAATTGTCATTTGAGTCGATTTGGATTTCTTAAAATTATTTTGTGAAGAAAAATTATGTTGAGATGCATCCTTTAGTTACACCAATTAAGATGTAAATATGTATCTAATTCTGGACAATCCAAAAATGTCACTCTTTATTTAAGATGAGGTCATTCAATTCAAGTAATCCATGTTCAGTTAAAATCAAACTCTTACTCAGACAACCAGTTTGGTTTCAGGTTAGAGTGTTTTTCTTGAGCTCTAACAACACCACATATTAGAACCTCATTAAGAATGTTAACCTAAAACTTTAAATAGATCTCTTAAACTTTAAACCAAATTCCAGAATTTCTAAATAATCCAAATTAATATTAAATAAAAGTAGTAGTAGTAGTAGTAATAACAATAAATATTTATAAATTTATAGTAATTGTTATAATAGTTATCATTACTAAAATAATAGGAATTGCTTTTCAGGGAAAAAAAACATTGTTCATAAGCTACAGCTTATGTACAGTTACCAAGCATTTGGTAAATGCTACAAATACAATAGAATTACCTTAAAATCTAATCCCCAGAGGTTATAATTTTAATAATCAAGCCAAACAAATGAGGTGACTTGCCCAGATTACATTTAGATAATGACATGTTTAGCTTATAAGTGCTAGTAGCTTTAACTCTACTTTTTTGGCCATCCAAAGCTAGAAATATTTGACTCTGAAGTTGTAGTTAAGCCTACACGATAAACATAACTTCAATGTTATTGTGAGGTAATAAAGACTATCTCCAATTTGGCCACTTTTGTGACTGATGACTAAAATCATTAGTAGGATGTTTTTTATATGCTTCATTTACAATGCAAAACTAACTTCTGTCTTTAAGTCATAATTTCATTCAAAGGAGTTAGCAACGTTCCTAGACAATGTGGTACCTTCAATGTCCAAGTCACCGCATCCCACACTGCGTAGATCTTTGGCCAGTTCCTGTGTCTTTTCATATCCCACTGCTAGCATTCTGAGATACTAAAACCGCATCCAAGTACAAAAGTAAAATTAATATTTAGAACTAAACAGGAATTAGATTATCCAAACAATTGCGCTCATCCGATGACTTACTAGCAACAGGCCACCTTCTGTCATTGGAGGTGGATGTACTAAAGAGGGTTTCACCAATAACTTCTCTAGAAGTTTAGGAACTCGGTCTTCCATTACTCGCTATTGCAGCAACATCATAAATTAGGTTATAAAAGTAAAATGCCAATAAATACAAAAAAAATCATTAAATGCCTACACAAATTCCTATAGAAAGAAAATAGATGTAATTTCTTTGATATACCTGTACCAAAATTGACATGACATCATTTGGAGAAGGAAATACAGCCATGATGGTGGCTGCTTCTTTCCTGACAGTATCTGCAAGTTATTTAAACAAGTATAATATATATATAGAAAAAACTCCCAGTTTGGACTTCAATTTTTTTTTTAAATGTTGGAAACCTACATACCAGTTATCTCTTTGTACAAAGACGAGAGTGCCCGGGCAACATTACTGGGACTAGGAAGCGAATCCTGATCACCAAGAACCAATCTGGTGTCTGCATTCATAACCTCCACATCAAACATCGGTCGTAAACCCACGTAATGTTGCATGGCACTAGTACCTCTGTTAAACTGAATACCAAAGCCATATCGTAAGTCAAAAAGATCAATTTGCTTTTGTCTTCGTAATCAAAGCTATTATTTTCCTTTACATTTTGAGTAGCTTGTGGAAACTTTCCAAATTGTGTAACCAAGTCGTGCTTCACTAATAGAAGTTTCCAGCTAATAAGACAAGCAAAAGAAAGAGCAGAAGTACCTGCGAAAGGATTTTTGCACACTCTGCCATTGTAGACAGTTCTCTTTTCTGAGATGCAGCATCGAACCGAGACAACAATCTGTTCTCCAGTTCTGTAAAAACATAGACCATGACAGCACTTCATTTTTAGTAGTGTGCATATTACTAATTTCATTTAATAACTCCTGTCCCAGATTCTTTCTTTACAAGATGTCCCAGTTAAGCACTTTTTTATTAGAGAGTTGATACAAATTCTTATACAGGCATAAAACCCATGAACCCCTCTCTGTTCTCGGTTCTGTAAAACCATTGACTTTATGCTTCACATGGCAAGTAAAGGGTGGAATCCCAACTCTTTATCTGGTTAATTAACCTTTCTGAACTCTCATGCAAAGAAAAATTAACCATATAAGTCCAATATCCAGGTCATATGTAGATACTATACTAAATGTTACTCTTTAGTAGGCTAAAAATATAACATGCACGAGATGGCGCAATGGTAGAAAATGCAAAGAAAGGAACCACATTTGACTTCGAGCTTCAAATGGATAAATTGCTTTAACTTCAATCTTCAATAAGATTGGTTTGGTTTTAGATTAACACCAAACGTTACCTTGAATTATAGCAATGCATACAATAGCATATTCTCGAATGTCAAATATGAATCTGGAAAGTATGTATGAGTTTCCAAATTTAAACGTGTTCTGGATAATGGAAGTAATTTTTTATGGCAAAGTAGAAAAGATTTGAGAACCGCATGAGTGTGAATTGTGGTCCCTGTTCCAATAAATGAACCTAAAAAATTAAAATCAAGAACTTAATTATAAGTTACCATTGCAGTATTCTTGAAGGTTGCCCACAGCTACCTCTAACCCCCTACTAGCTGTTGCATTTCCTGGAACAGATTGCATAGTCACGCCCTGTCTTCCAACATCTTCCTCCGCAAATGAACCTGAAACAAACAATAGAAGTAGAAAATTTTACTCTATAGAAAGATATTGAACCCAGAAGGAAAATCAAAGTAATGGTTAACAGGTAAAGGTGGCAAAATGGGTGGTTTAAGCAGATTGGGTAACGGGCTGAAATGTGTAACTTTTATGTGGGTCAAAATCGGGTTGGCCCATACACTTCTTTTTAGTCTATTACTTTTTGGATTTCGTAAATGATAAATATGCTGAATATACAAAACTAAATAATTATAATAACAATCTAGTTCTTTTATCAGAATAGATGGGATGGTTTTATGCATTTTAACTACACTAGGGTGAGTTTCAACCCATTTCCATTTTGTATTTTCGTTTTTTTATGTTTTACCCGTTTGATCTGTTTGAGGTAAAATATAACTACTAAACTACTAAAAAATAGGTCAAAATTACCTCTTCTACTTACAAGTTAGACAGTTTTGGTACAATAACAAATACATGGGTATAATATAATTAAGTATGGGTGAAAATAAGCCGAGCTACTCAAGCTCGACTCGTTAAAAGTTCATCACAAGCCAAGCCTAAACAAACTCGAGCCAAGCTTGAGCCTAACTTTATGCTCGTTCAATAAACGAGCGAAGCTCTATACAACAAGTTGTATTAGGCTCACGAGCCTATTAATAATATCAATATAATAATGTATATATAAATATAATATCTAATTACATAATAAACATTATTGTGTCTATAATTACAATAAAGTTTTTAAATAATAAATACTATCACATATGTAATCATACTTATAGAATATTAAAAATAACTATATTTACATAAAATAATAAAAATATAGATAAAAGAGCCAAGCTCGAGCTTGTGAAACTTCTCACGAGCCAAGCTCAAGCTTTAGACAAAGGCTCGAAACGACTCGAGCTCTCATAAGTTAGACGAGTCAAGCCTAGTTAAGCACGGGCAAGGATTGGCTGGTTTACACCCCTAATATAAGCAGTGTACTTACGCAGTTTCTGTGCAATAGAAGCAGCCTCGGCAACACGGCTGTCATCAGAAAATAGAGGTGATAGTTCCATCAGGTCGCCAGGGCTACTGTTGAATTCCATCAGGTACTACATGACACAATCAGTAGTGGGGGGTTAAAACATTGCCAAAAATACATTGTCATCGATTGCATTCACTTATGTGTACCTTAATGAGCTCCATTGTCTGGCTAGCAGTCTCCCTCTGTGAATCTGCACTCTGGCATTAAATAACACAGGCTTAAAACAGAGCACAGCAAGGAAACAATCAATGTCCATGAACTTTATGCAAAGGCATTTACTAATATAGCACTTGTCAAACTTTACCTGCAAATGATCCCCAATTTTAGCAGCCGTCTGGCCAACGCTAGATATACGTGTATCCAGCCTTGCGAAACTATCAAACAAGCCATCCACACCTTTTTCTAGCTGAAAACAGAAATTAACAAAAAAGTATTACTTATTGAGCGTTAAACTCAAAATGAAATAGGATGCAAATGATTCCTCTAACAAATAATTAATGAACATTTATTGTAGGTAGATAGATACAAAATACAACTAATCAGTATCAGAAAGGAAGTATATGAAATTTCAGGTTGCGTGACTTTATTATAAACATAATGAGATGTAATAAACTGTTCTCCATGTCTCCATACTAAATGGATGTATTTCGTACATTGGTCTATCGAGAAACTTCATCTGCATCGGCATGTTTTAAAGTAAATGCAAACTCTATAGTGGTATCCAGAATTTCTTCAAGGCCCTATTACTAAGTTCAAGCTTTAAATATAAAAATTTATTTGGTTATTTCAAAAAGCTTTTTAACTTATAACAAGCATGTAAATATTGAAAATAATATTCAAAACATGAAGTTAGTGATTTACCTCACCAAGTGTCTTCCTATGTTTAGAGTCTTGTGCAGCAACATCGTTTTTAAGATTAAATAGCTTTCCATCAATCTTCGACAAGCATACAAAAACGAGGGAAAGCAACAACATTGCTTGGTGAATGGATTCAAAACAAAATAAAGATAAAGGTGCTAATAACAATATATGTATGACCACCATGCAATCGATATATACCTGTTTCCGGAGTTCGACCAACTGCGAACAGGAATTTTTAAACATTGACAATAAAGAGTCAACTTCTGGAAATAGAGGAGTTGATTGTCCTTGTGCTGACCTTCCATTTGGCAAAGTATCATTCCCATTAATATTACCATTTCCTTCTAGTGAGTCAGTGTCTTCTTCTTGGAAAGATGGCAACAGCTCATTTACTAAGTTTCCAAATAAAGCATCGAATGAGAAGTCCCCCTTCATAAAACAAATTGGAGAAGACAGCAATAGCATGTAGCCATTTAGTACAATAAAACCTAAACACGAACCCACAAAATCCCACACAACCGGAATAAAAGAATATGAAGCTTTACCTTGAAGTCTTCTATGTCTAGAACTAGTGGTTGAGAGCTGAAAGATTCAGAACTTGATATTTTGTTACTTCTTGTTCCTTCTCTAATCTCTTTCATCTGGAAAACAGAAACATGCATAGAGTCTTCAGCCTTTTGTGACTTCTTGTATCAGTTAATATATAGATAATGATTTGAAGTGATTATCAGTATTTGGAACAACAATCTACATCACAAGCAATAGTGAACCGCCATCAAATACATGACTACTTATTGGAATATGAAATATCAACTTGATAATATCAGCCAAATTTAACTCAAAACTCAAACTAGATCACAAACACGCTATCCAAATTTAACTCAAAAGTCAAAACTCAATGTCGATAACAAACACACATGCGATTAGCAGATAAATAGGGGCCGACATTGAAGTTTTAATTAGTACGCAGTTCCTTGTCTAAATGGCACTGTATTCTCAGTACGTCTGATGTTCGAACTTGTTTGTTTGAGTCGATAGTAAAACGAATCAGCTCACCCAACAGACACGCATAACCTAGAAATATCTTATTAAGGAGTTGAAGTCTGAATACCTGGCTACAAAGGTTTTTAAACATGCCAAAACTGAAATTCAAAGGAGAGCAGCTTATATCTCAGATGGCATCCAGCTTACAAGACCAAGACTTTGAAGAGAGGTCTCTAGTTAGGCTTAAAATCTATCCACCTCCCCAAAGTCACCAGTATTTCCAACTAATATATAAGAATCCAATCCTACCCAGCTAAAACATCTCACCACGATCCTCAAGTTCAATTATCCAAACTTCTATTATAGTAAATCATTATTTTCAAAAACTAGTATTATATTAGATGGCTAATTAAATAATATTACTACTATCAAAATATATATCTTTAATAAAAAAATAATTTCTAATACCTTATATTCTTTGAAACACTAAGCTCCAAGCCAAGATTATAATTATCTTTCAAAAAATTTGTGGAAGACCCTTGGGGAGTCTTTAGATGAAAGTCTTTCGGGAAGCATTCTCTCTACCCACGAGTAGAAGTATGAATGTCTACATCTTACTCCCCATACCCCGCTCTTGCGGGATTGGGTCTGTTGTTGTGATTATTTTCACAAACATCATTTTAACGTTTCCCTTTGCCACATACATCCAAATGTAGCTAACACTCGCTCAATATCCAGAGACTGAATCGGATCTGCTTAATTGCATTCACACATCACACACAAATGCATCACACATCATTACCTTAAAAAATTAAACTGGACATAACTGAAGGCTTTAAGAAAATTACACTAGATAATGTAAAACCCCATAATAATAATAAAGAAACTTCTGCATGGCCTATATTGTAAAATTTCACATCTTTAACAAAAATTAAACGCGAAAACTATTACCCATGTCACCTAAATTTTGATCATGAAATTACAGTTTCTCGTCTGGGAAGATCTCATTGGTCATGAAGCTACGTTCCATTTCAATTTCAAGCTAGATAAAATCGCTATGTAGTGTCTTAAAAAAAACAACTGAATTCACTAAACATAATATATTTGGAAGTTTAAACAAGATCACCCTAGATAACTGTAAAACTCCCATACTAGACCAAATTTATGTAACTTTCAAGATAGAATAAGGTCATATCTAGAACTAAAACTCAATACACATATTGTAACCTAATTCACCTCAATTTCAATCGTAAAGTTACAGCTTTTCATCCCAGTGGATATCAATGGTCATGAATCTACATCCAGTTCAAAATCTGAGAATTTGGGTACTATCAACAAGCGAACACATACACACACACTTCTACAACATTGCTGAAAGTAGTTTATGTCAAACTACTCGAGAGCTTTGACCAGATTATCGTATATCATTGTGAAACCCTATACAAGTAGATAAATCGCAGCAACCTTCAGGATTGCACAAATCCATAAACTGAAACTCGTAGATAAACGTTCAGCTAATTCACCTCGGTATTAATAGAGTTACAATTTCTCATTACAGCATATCTCTTGATCATGAAGCTACTTCTCAATTTCACGTTTGAAATAGATAAAATCATTATAGACAAGAGAAGAGACAAACCCTACCAGAACCTACCTGAGTGCAATTGATCTCTTAACATCAAACGAGTTGATCACTGGATCTGCTCAATGAGCAAGACATACACACAGCATTACCTACGAAGCCAAACTGAACCTAATTCAAATATTGAACCATAATACCAGATCACCGTAGATAATTGTAAACTCCCAGGCTAGTAGAGAAGTTTCTGTAAATTTCAACGTCGTATAAAGCCATATTTCAGAACTGAAACGCAATGGGGAAAACTAAATTCACCTAAATTCATTCATAAAGTTACGGTGTCTCGTCATAGTAGATCTCACTGGTCATTAAGATATTTTTCCATCTCAATTCAAAGTTGAACAGAATCACTACCGACTAGCAAACAGAAAAGCCCTAGCAGAATCATAGGAACTGAAACAATTGAGTTCTTAACATCAAACGAGTATATTAATGATTTAGCTCAGAGATTGTATGGAAATGATTAACCTCGTCGGCGATCAAGTAGAGTACAGATTCCGATTTTGATCTTCGTGTAAAAAGTCCTTATGTTGTTGAGTTGATAAATTAGATCGAAGGGGAGAAAGAAACAGATTGAAGAACAGATGACGGAGCCTGACCGCGAAGACTACAATGAAGAATGCGGTGAGCGTAATGACTTTATTACCCTTCAAAACACAGTTGACCCGACCCAAGTACTTGTTTAGTTGTTTTCTTGAATAAATAAATAATAAACACGACTTATGTTTCTTAACATAGGAGATGGCCACTTTTCCTAATATACTACCACATTTTGCTTAGTTTCATCACTCTTTACGAGTTAAGTAATCACTCTGTTTGATATGTCACAAAAATAACTATCACAACCCTTAAGATATATTGCTTAACTTTTTAATTGGTGTTTACAATTGTTACTCCTGTGTATTTTATGATATTGATTATGAGTTATGGACACTATTATTTTTTAGAGACATCACGTTTGTAAGTCAACAACACTTGCTAATGTTATGAAGTGATGAGCAATGCCTAACAAGACGATTATGTTATACTAGATCACAAGAACTTTTGATATTTACTTGCTAAATCAAATATTCAAATTGTGGATACGGTTATGTTTTTTCTTTTAACTTGCAACGTTTCATTTATGAGTAGGGATATGTATCAAGTCAACCATTTAATATTTCAGATTTTGTTTCTCGATTTCTAACATTTAAAAAATAAACAACAAATAGCATGTTTCAACATGGATATACATGTTTTCAACTGAAATCATGGATAACCTCGTAAATACCTCTTTTCAATAAAGAAAGCATCTTAAGCAATTATTTGCACAAGCATAAATCATCCTAATTCACATTAATCTATTTTCACTAAAATAAACTACAACCACCATGTTAAATTGTATAATTTCAATTTACATCACAAACTACGTAAGATGAAGGCCCGTGGTGGCGTGGTGGGTGACAACTGTGTGGTGGGAATAGAGAGGCAGTCTATCGTGATTTGTGAGTTTAGGTATGTGTGTACACATCCACAGTCCGCATATGTGTAATATTTCAAGTAAAATGGCCATTGTGCAAGTTTGACAGATATTCGTTAGATTTTGTGAGTACATAAACTATAAGAGCAAAAGCTTTTGAATCCTTTCATTTTTAGAGTGAAGTGAAAAATTTGTCGATCTAGTATAAGCTGCTAAAAAATCTCCATGTACTCATCGACCAGTGGTGGTCGTTACAATTCATCTTGTCGCAAGCTACATTTAGAGCGAGAGGGGGAGACGAGACTATATACTTGGGAGTTAGTTTGAGTGTGGAGTTAGAGTTTGGGGTATATTTTGTTTTAATGTTTTTTTTAATTAGTTTTAATTGTTTATTAATTTATTATGGATAAAATAGTCATTTTAGAAGTATAAACCAACTTCCGCCACATCTACTAGACACATGGTAACAGGTTTTAAAAATACGAACTATCCATGTAATTTTAAAACTAGAAAAACTCAACTTGTCAGAAGTTACATACTACTGTAACACCCAATGCTCGAAATTTTCCTAATTAAATAAATAAAATAAGTGTTATTAAACCAGGTGTTGCCTATTTAAGATTATGATGTGTTTATTAAACTAGAGGGGCTGAAACCGCCAAAATAGAAGTCGTTTAGTTGATGGACTAGTGATGCCATATTACAATACTTGTAGATATACATGAAAACTTGTTCTTGAACTCTCCAAAACTCACAGACATACATACATGCATACATACATACTGTAACACCGTAAAATCCTAAGCCATTTTTTTAAAAATACGTTGCGGAAGCATAAACAAACATAATTTACATAAATCCCACAATCGGGAATGCTATTTACAAAAATACAACATCTCGTTCGTGTTACAGAGTTAAACAAAAGATGGCTTGTTTCCAACAAAACTAATATCAGAGCGGAAGGTCAACTTTTTCTTTAACAAACATCACAAAACACGCGAACCTGCAAAAACATTCAACGGTGGGGAATTAGCACAAAGCTAAGTGAGAGGAAGTTAAAACACAACAGCCAACTGCTACAATCAACACAAGAGCATGCAACCACACAATCAAGAAGACCGGTGGTTCGGCGCAGAACCTACAACCGGCCAAAGCAAAGGTTTACCGATAGCCCACCGCTCATTGGTACAATTAGATCACCTCCGATACAACGCATGCATGAGAGGGTCTACAACTGCTCAACCAATAGCGATCAAGCCCAGCCCAATTCTACAAATAGCTGACTTCTCAAATGCAACTCAATATCATCCAAATAGTGCGTATCGATCAAACATTCATACAATCATGTAATCAATCAACAACCAACAAGCATCAAACTCAACAGTCTATTAATCACAAACGCATGCATCACTCAATCATATCAACCATAACCTTTACCATCCGTGAGTTAACATCCACTCACCTCTTCTTTCTCGAATGACACACTCAGAAGTCTAATATCAATGAGTCTTGGTATTGCCTGAAAACACAAGAACACCAAAATTAGTTTCTAATTCATAAATATATATACTCACATATATTTATATCTCATATACTCATGAATAACATATTAATCTTCGCATATAACAATATACACATAGGACATAACATCAGAGTACAACAAACAAAACTCCACATTCTGAAAATTGTCGGACGCATCGCGTCCAACCAACTGACGCATCGCGTCAAGCCTTCGAGCGGCCACCTTTGAATGGAGACTTCAAATGGGGGCTTCGAGCGGGGATGTAACACCCCAAAGTTCAAAAATTGCTATGACTAAGCGTTATTAAAGATTAAAGGTGTTTATAAAACTTGAGGGGCTAAAGTTGTCAGTTTGAAACATGATAAGTTCAGGGGATGATTGGTAATTCTTGGAAAGTATATATATATATATATATATATATATATATATATATATAAGTGTTAG
>JAUEJL010088890.1:0-26744 GCA_032274825.1 Drosophyllum lusitanicum
GGTCGACACGGAAATGACACGAAAATGGTTGACCCGAACACGACACGAACCATTTAACACGAACACGACCCGAATTGTCAGGCCTAATTATAATGGAGGCCTATTCCCCGATGAAAACCCTAATCATGGGTCCATTTTGTAACTTTGACACTTTAGGCCCTCAAACATGTATAACTTACACCATAGTTCATATATAGACCCCTTACGTCTTTACTTTAACATTCTAACCCCTTAAAGAAGTAGACTTCGAGTCACTAATCGAGATAATAGAGAGAATTATCTGGTTGTTACACTTAGACTTGACACAAAACACAAGAATGGGCAGAGAACAAATGTGAAAATCGTCTACAGCATCCATTAGAACATCAAGCTTCCAACTTTGGTCTCCAAACTTAGCCAAAAAGGCTTCTTAATCCTTAAATTAGGACCTCTAAAGTCTTTTTAATTATCATTTTAGACCTTAATCTTTCAATTATATTCTTTAAACTCATTAATCTTTCAATTATATTCTTTAAAACTCATTAGGAAATGAAAAGAAACTTAGAGAACTAACCGAGTTAATCATAAGGAAATTCGGGTTATTACATCTTAGGGTGAAAGAGAGAATGAAAGAGTAGTTGAGAGGAGATGAAGTTTATTTATGGAAGTTAAAAATTAATTAATTAATTAATTAGTTAGTTATTAATAATAATAATAATAATAATAATGATAATAATAATAATAATAATAAATGAGGGGGTAAAATAGTTATTTAGTTGGTCCAAGACCAATATTGAAACAAACTATATAGCAAATGAACCACCAATGTAATATTTGAAGAAATCTGATTTTGAGTAAAAACATAGAGATCAAATGTGTAAATAGCTCCGCATTTTACTTATTCTCTTGATGTGAGGAAAGAAAGAATTAGTAGATCACAACTACAATCATTCAATGTTTTATAAAATGATTTAAGATGATTTAGGGTGTGTTCGGCAACGGGCTTACGAGGGATTATAGGGGTTTGGGATTCTAGTTTTCATAATCCCCGGCCTTCTAGCCCTGTTAGAGTGTTAAAATCTTGAGGAATTATTAAAAACATAATCCCTTGCCCCAAAAATAAAAAGTCTTTTCAAGTAGCTTATGGTTTGGGCTTGAGATTATTAATTAATCAGCCCCAGCCCCTGCCCCTTTTGCCAAACACACCCTTAGTGGAATGAAATAAAATTAAGGTTACAAATCGCAAAAGATGGAAATCAATTTCAAATTGCAACCGCAAACACCACTAAAAGTTGTTTTGTCAAAACGAAGCGAATATTTTCCAAAGATGAAAAATTGCAGAATTACCCAAGTGGAAGTGTCTAAGCTTCTCTGATGATTCACTTTAACCAAGAGTTTTGTGCTTCATTTACACAAAACACTCCATGAAAATCTTCAAGAATGTATTACAAAGTGTTCTTGAGTAAAAGATGTATGTATATGATTAACATTTGTCAAGAAGTTTTTCAGGCATCTCAGAATGATCTATATGCGGGTACTAACATTTGAAATCGTTTACTAAACAAAGCATTTGACGACATTAACTCCCTTTTTACTTCGTGTCCGTAACAACTATGCACCATAATTGATTGACCAAGTCTGCTCTTTACTCTCTTGCATTTGATATTAAAACAGAATGATTAAGCACCGGATGATTCTATGGCCGGAATAATTCATAGGCCGCTTATAAAACTCCCTCTGAATGTGACATGCTGTTTGATAAAGATTCTAAATGAACAGTCTGAACAATGCATGTTACCATTTTAACCTTAATAGTGATTTATTATATTATAAGATATGATTATTTAACAAGTCAACGCGTGAAAGAAGGGGTATTAAGGTAAACTACTTGTTGCTTAATAGATAATGTACTTTAAAATGGAATGATTCGGTGTTCTTCTGTTTCATTCAACACAGTTTTCATTCAGAGCCGACAATCAAACACGCTGAATGCTGAACTCAGCGCCCAATGATATTCAAGAACAAACAAGCTGGGTTACACACAAATACAAGCTTTCGTACTGTTATCATTTTCAATGTTGACATAGTGGATACATCGTTACCACTATAGCGTATATGCTAGTAGAAGATTAGACCCTACATATTATGTAGGTGCTGTTAGGGTTTTGAAGGCGATTTCTGCTTGTTGGTTATTGCATTCTTGCGCACGCAAAGTGCATTTAGGATTGAGTTTGGAAACTTGAATATACTTCCTACTAGAATAGAAGTCCTTTGAGACGGTGACATGGCTTTGGGGCGACGATCTTAAAACGCAACTTTACCTTTTAACCTACACACGAACAAAGAAAACAGATTATAACAACATAGAAGAAGATTATGCTGAATAACCGACATGTGAAATCTGATTATGATCTACGTTTTTGAAACTTCCATAAGAATTCCACAGAAGCCGAAAAAGTTTACATTTTAGTAGCATACATTTGTGCAAAACGAACACTTGTATATAGACCCTAATGCTATAAGAAACGAGGGTAACTGGACCACTGCACCATCGTATCCATCTGAAGTCCATGCATACCTTAACAATTGCACAATAAAAAAACACACATCTTCAACAACCTGCAATGACAGCAAAGACAATATCAGTACAAATGAACATTTTCAGTGTTTATTGAATTTGTAGAATATTATGCCACAACAGAACAAAGACGTTAGCAGAAAGTAACCTTTCATAAACTCAAAACCATTCATATCTTTTCCCGCCATTCGACTGGTAGCAACGATCACTCCCCACCCCCAACCCCCCAGTCCCACCACTTAGCAATGTAGTCGTCACTCTCACCACTTCCCACCACAAAAAATTCGATGACCCGTCTAATACCCAATAAATGAACTAACCAATCAAAAAGAAAAAGGGGGAAAAGAAAATAAAGCTGGAACACTTCTCACCACGCACCCTCTCTACTACGTCCTACTATCCTTGCCAATCCACACCATCCATGTCGTGGAGTGGCAAATTGCGACGACAGTGTGGTGGTCCACTCCACGCGGCCACAACACCCCCACTACAAAGTACAAACACTTACAAATAATTGAAAGTACCAATTTAATTGAACCTACAAATTCTCATGGAAAGATAGGGCTGATTTTAGTGATGATATTTACTAGACTGGCTACAGGAAATCATCTTTGAAACTGTTGGGAATAGTAAATAACCAAATTTCCATTCTATTAAATTACTTATAATTAGTTACTCACTCATTTCACAGTTACATTGTGAGCCATCCTCGGTATTATTATGAGCTAATGAGGTGCTTTATGTATTCATTAGGATTTATAATTTGGGTTTTATGTAATGACAATGAGAAATTATGTTTAAATTATATTTTACAATAATCCTTAAGATTTTAAAATTAAGAATCATTAACTATTTGAGATATAAATTTAGTGCTTGAAATACAATTACTTTGAAGCCTTATATATATGTAATATGTTATTTAAGTAAGTCCCATAGTACTTTTGTGGCCAAAGTGTGAGGAATTGAAGTTTGGGGCTGAAAGTGTAAATTTAGCTTATAAATACCCGGTTACTTGTCATTGTCCACATAGAACTATATGGAGAATTTCTTCAGCAACTTGAGAGAGAGGAAGAGAGTTTCATGTGATTTTGGAGAATTCATGACGAGAATTTGTTGCATGTTGATAATCACCTAATAATATGATATATGGTTGTTAAGGTTTGTTTTGGGTCTGTTTTGATATAATTTTAAGTTTCCAATTGATTTAACTTGTTATAGGTTGCAAAGTTGAGTTGGACTTGAAAAGAAGCAAATTTTGTGCAAATGTCTCGCGGCACAAGGGGGGTGTCTCATGGCACGAGGTCAATGTTTTGGAGAGTTTTGAGGTTCCGGGGCTTTACTTGCAGCACGAGGAGTATGTCTTACGCCCGAACCCAACTGCAAAATTTGGAAGTTTTGTAAAAATTGTATAAAATCAAAGAAAAAACGTTAGAAGTCATATTGTATATCGTTGGAAAGCTCTGAAGATTAATTTAACTTTTAGACATCAATTGATAAATCAAATGTCTTAAGGCTCAAAATATTGGTACAACGCATATGGGTCAAATTTGAAGTATGTTTTAATGTAAGCAAGTTGAGGTTTTTATAAGCTTAAGCTTTAAATTCCCATGAGGCATCTTGGAACGCATTGTTACCATGTTTATTGTATTTTGAGAGTCCTCATCTAACTTAGGACTTTGTTCATATGTTGTTTGGCTTGGACATCATTAAATTGTCAAGTGATTATGAAAGCTTTGGACCTTATATAACCATAGATGATACTTGAGTCATTGCCATTCAATTGAGTAAGAATGATTAATTAAGAGTTGTTTAACTCTTGGAATAGGGTTGGAGCCCAAGTGAAGCTTCTTGTACATTGTGAAGTTGATGTCACTAGTTTAGGTGGTGATCCTCATCACACCATGTAAGTACACCCTGTAGATACTTGGTTTTCAAGGATTGATAAGTTATCATGTTTGTTTTATGTTCGGCAGTAGGTTTAAATGATGTGGTACACTTATGGGATGTCAATGTGATGCCAATGCTCCATAGGTTAAAGATGTTACATGCACATTGACTATGGGTGATTAATGGATGACTAAGCAATGCACAATGTTGTGAAACACTCCATGTAGGAGATGTCTATACACATTGTGATGGATCATGTTAGTAATATGCATAATGTGGTGAAACACTCCATGTAGGAGATGTCTATACACATTGTGATGGTATATTCTTGTTTATGATATGTTACATATTATGCGTTATCCACTATGTGATGCTAATGCTCCATGTAGGAGATGTAAAATGCACATTGCGATGACTATGATTTGAATGCTTATGTATTTGCTATGCACATTGTTTGATTATGATCATGATTGCTATGTTGTTTCCATGCCTTAGAGTGTTCATTATTTGTTTGTATTGGACACTAAAGATGAACCTAGTGAATAGTCCAGACTATGCTAATATTGTTATTGGATATTGGTGTGTGTGATACCTACTATTTGGACGAAGAAGATGTCATCTTCTTGATATCAACAATCATGTTAGGGATGTGATTCCGAAGTGAGCTATATTGTCACTGAGAGGTGAATAGCCTAGCTAAAGGTCATTATACTCTGCGTGTTACGAGACTCTGACATGTGAACGTCTTGATGGCTCTTGCATTCGGCTCAAGACGGTTGATTTAACCGCGACTTGGCTTAACGAGACGTGGACTGCGATTGCCCATTTATTGATACGTACTTTGCCAAACTTGTTTTGTAACCTATGATGACTTGTTTTTGTGAAATACCATGTTTTTTCTTGTACTAGCTAGCTATTATATAGCTAACTTAATGTGTTTCAAATATTTTGTATCCGCAGGTAGATCCTAGCCTTGAAATGTAGGTAGATGCTTTGGGCTTCCCTTTCGTTGGAAGACATGTTTGGTAGCCTTGGATTGGTACTTTTGAACTTGTTTAGTTAATGGTCATCATTGTCAATTGTAACACAAAAGCTTTGTCTAAGTCACACTTCTTGATAAATGTTTATTGAACACCTAATTGAGAATTTAAAGTGTGACTTATAAATGGTTTGTTAATGAACACCTGAATTTAGTAAATAATTCTTATGCTACTGCTATCGTAGTAAATGATTTTATGTAAAACTTGTTTTAAAATGGTTTTGGAAAAGTTTAAATTCGGACAGAAAATAGGGGGTTACCCATTGCAAATAAATTATTCAAAAATGTGATCGACTGTAGAAAAATTCTCTAAAAAAATACACGACGTAAACATGTTGAGGACTCAAACTTATTTTGTTAGTTTATTCTTGATAATAGCATTAAAAAAGAGTTTTCAAGTAGAATACCAATTCAGCTGGTACTTGCTTCTTTAAGTTCCTCAGCGGCAGGTGCTGGTTTCTCTGAATTGCCTGTATCCCCTATCTGTGAGAGTGACTGTGACTGTGACTGAGCTTGAGATTGTGTTTGTGACTGTGACTGTGACTGTGACTGAGCTTGAGACTGTGTTCTTGACTGTGACTGTGACTGTGACTGAGCTTGAGACGGTGTTTGTGACTGAGCTTGAGACTGTGTTTGTGACTGAGCCTGTGACTGAACCGGAGACTGTGTGGTTTGCCCCTGACTTGCAGTTTGAGAGTCCTGTTGGATTCCAAGAGCCACCAATATGGACCTGAAAAATAGCAAGTCATTTCCAGTGCAGAACAGACATTAAAGCGACTTAACAACAATTTAGAGGTGGCAAAATGGGCATGTCAAATGGATTGGGCAACAGGTAAAAACGGGTAACTTCTGGTTTTAACAGTTGTTCAAAAATTTAACATTAATCTTTTTCTTTTTCTTGAATAAAATGCTTTAGAAAGTTTTATGCATGAAGTATACACATTCCGCGACTTTGACCCATTTTGACCTATTAGATAGATTCAAAAACACGATATGAATCAACCTATTCATAAGCAAATGGGTAGAAATTGCCACCTCTATTACAACATCAAACACAGTTACTTATTGAACCTTGGAAGTGATGATCGAATGTCTGGTTGGCTTGCATATGAAACCAAGGGAGCCTTGAGAACGGGTTGTTTATTCAACGCAATTTCGAGCTGTGCAGGAGGAAGCTAAAGAAAAGAAAAACCACCAAAAAAAAATAGCACCATGAGACAACTAACCATGTCAGTTTATAAGCTCCCATAGGGCGCAAGCAATTCAAGAATTTGATCAAACATTTTTGAAAGCCATATGGTCGAGAAGAAGAGAATTTAATAAATAGTATATAAATAACTAGTAGGGTTGACCTGAAGTAGAACACTGAAAGATTGAGGCTTTGTTAGCTGAGCACATTTCAAGAATCCTACCCAGAGCTTTTGGTTTTTCCAAATCTGTAAGACGATAAAGAATCTCCATCATATCATATAGTTTTACCTGTGTAAGATTTGTATGTACTATAAGGTAAAAAAAAGCACAAATTTCACCTGCTTGCTCACAAGACGAGATAGAATCTCCATAATAAAATCCACCTGCATACATTATATTGTCACTGTCAAAAATCGTTGGTCAAAGAAGTGAAACTATGAGAACTGACATATCTTTTGTACATAACATAGCACACAAGGTCCCTAAAGAAACAAATGACACCTCAAAAAAAAGATTTACAATCATACTATATAAATATTCTGAAACAATCGAAGGCCATGGTCGCAACACCTGATGAATGTTATAGAATGCTTTCTGTACAGGATCCATCATACGACTATTTGAAGCAAAATACCTTCTCATAATCATTAAATACAATATCTCATTCCCTTGATCCCATATGAAATTTTGTTGTATTTGTAAGATATGAAAAATGAACACCGTTTGCTAAAATGGGTATTATGTTCATCTTCTAATTCTTTAACCAACTCCAATTTCATCTGAGAGAAATTAGTTCAAATTTCTAACAATTCATATGAAACAGAGGAGAACATATTTATGGGCAGTGATTATACACACACCAGCTTTCTCTAATGTAATCTTCATAAAAGTTAGATACAGAAAGATCTGACAATCACAGAATGTTTAGCATACCTATAAATAAACTTTGACCTCAATCAAATAGTTTCCGTGATGCGATATGTCAGTCTAAAACATTAGGATTTTCTTATTGTTTAATCATACATTCCGACAACACGCCAGAATTTAACTGGCATGCAAACCTAAAAAATCAAGTGGATGGAGCTTCAGTAGTTTTATAAAGTCGGCTGAGCTGAAGCAATTGTAGCTCCTACGCTGTAAATGTAGATGCAGCTGAAAATGAATGGAAATCCATTTTTGTTTTAGAGGGCTATCTAGCAAAGCACAAGCAGTGTTAGCTTGGTATAGAGTAGGCATTCTGAAAGATGAATATCTAAATATGGATAATTAAAGTAGGAATTATCCAGTTTCTAATGTTTGGGTAGCCTACTTCTGCTGATGATTACGTGATTATATCATGTAGGGGGTAATTAATCAGATTGATACCTGCAGCAAAACTAAACCAAAGGTATATAAAGTTTACATATGCCATATATGAATCTATCACTATCATAAATAATCAGAATTTTTCAAATGCTCAACACTATCAAAGGTTCTTATTACGAGTTCTTGCCGAAGAAGCACATCCAAACACCATCTTAAGCACCACATTTTATTGCACTTCATTATTTGGTTTTGTTTATTCTATATCGAATCACATAATTACTTTCAATAGGCATCAAAGCACTCGCATAATAGTTATTTTTCACACGCGTCTATTTTAAAAACCAAACACTTACATAAAGAAAAGAGAGTAGTATAGTGTAACTTTCCATAATCTTACCAGGGTGGGAAATGCACCAATTGTCTGTATAACTGTTCGCATGAACAGCATTGGAAGAGGAATCTGCTCAACCTGTGATCAATAATATGCGACTCCTTATTAGGCATTTCAGTGTTAGCAGCCAATATAGTAAGCTTCACCCCAAGAAACAAAACATTACACTTGGTTATCAAGTAAAAACTAAAAAGTACAGTTTGCAAAAAATGGATGAAGATCGTTTGATTCTGATTTTCAAATTTATTTGTATACAGCGAATAGCAAGTATTTTGTGCTTAAAACTGGGGAAGAGGAGAGGAAATCAGCAAGCATTACACTCCATCAAACTAGAAAAAATTTAGATTGTGGAAAACATTCATTCTCCAATGCTCATGTAAAAATGAACATAGTAACACCAATTGTACCACTTATTTTGCTTGTTACTGAAAAGGAGGCCCTTAATTGTGACAAGTAGATTATACTTGTAGGCATAGTAACAGGCTGCATAGAGGGGGGAATTTCAACCCATATAAGTGAAAATGGGTCTTTTCGGTTATCTTTAATGATTTAAAGGTCAAACTTAGAAGGAAACAGGTCAAATGACTTAAAAAACAACTGAAAGCAACTCAAGTGTTCACAACCTCCTAGTTCTTTTATTAAAAAGGGACCATGAGCCATCAATATAGTATGTTCAATATGTTATTCACAAAAATTAAAACAGAAAAAAGGACCAAAGAAGTGGAAGGTCAACCCAACCGATTTACCCAATTTAAGTATTTAACCCGTTCTAATTTGTTGTCACATGCTTAAACTCATTACACAAACCACGCAATTTGCCGCTTGTTTGAAGGTTGAACATACCAGTTGATTTAACACCTTTGCTAGAACTTGTTGGGTAAATATCTGTCGTTGCTGAAAGCAAGTGTTGCATGCATCTGTAACCTGCTTAAGAAAAATAGAACAAGCTTTTTAGTTGCATGGTGACAAAAGGAAAAAAAGAAAGAATGAGAGAATACATGCCTTCTTCAGGGGAATCCCATCTTTTTCAGGATCAATGCCATGGATACCAATCAGCACTTCAGCTGGTGTAAGAACCGAAGAACCCTGGGATGATTCCTGATTTCAAACGGCCCGTGGTAAATGCATATTTACAAGTTATGTGTGGTTACTACCGGGTAGAGATGGAAAATTGGTGGGGGATGTAGGTTAGATTCAGGTGAAAGAGTTTAAATCTGGGTTGGATCGGGATGATCCAAGAAGATTTACTTTTACTTTCTCTCTCCGTAACTTTAATCTTCTAAATACGAAGTTATTTACAAACACAACGTTGGTACAAGTCTGTAGCATCATTGTTTTGAATCGGTATTTTAGCTCTAGGGAAAACACTTAGAAACTAAAAGCTACAAGTTTTTAACAGATTACATTCAGGAGCACTTCTTCTGGGGGTCGAGCATTTGCTCAGATGTAAGCGGCTTAACCGTTACCATGGCCATTTCCTTATCACCCCTGGTCATCTTTTCTTCAAATCCCCATCAGATTAGAACCCTGGACCTCCCCTAAGGGTAGCCATTGCCTTACGCGGTAGGCCATCAAGTAATGGTTATAAGTTTTTAAACATTCATTTTCATAAAAGTTTAAAACCATATTTTATTTTATGTTAAAAGTCCAAATAACTCAAGTATGCTATATTTTATTGACACTATGCCAAATGAACAAAAAATAATGATCTAGTTATTAAGGAATTATGACAATATGACTTATATGTAAAATCAAATGTTTTATTAAGAACTTGGATATCTATGTTAATAATCATGATGTGGTTTCCTATTTTATATTAGTTATATTTACGAACAAAAAAAGATGGACAAAAAGAATATTACACCGATCAAGAAAACTCGTTTTGACTCGTAATAAAATCAACTTAAAATCAGTGTTTTCAACTCTTTGTTGAGCCGAATTAACGTAATCTCCAGTTGGTATTACTAGCCTTGATTTTTTTTTCCTTGATTTTTCTAGCATGTGGTATCAAGACTCTAGAGGCTGCAACTTCAACTTCTTCATTTACGAGTGAGACGATCTGGGTTGTAGTCTATCTCTAACTGGTCAAACGGGTCAATCTGAACAGTCAGCTAAAAGTGAAGCAGTCAAACCACTTGAAAGTCAAGTCGCCCAAAGTCTATTAATAATTCATTAATCTCCTAAATTGGTTTTATTCGATGATTTAGGCTATGTCTATCATATTGTTTCTGTATTCAAAATTAACACAAAAAATAACTTTTAAGAGTTTAAGAATAGACCAAGATTGTCCGCAGTGAACCTGACCCGGCCCATTTCACCTGCGTTAGATTGGCATGTTTCAAACTTTTATCCAGCCCGTCCCAACCCATCCCCCCCCCCCCCTTTGTAAAATTGTTTCATGGATTCGTCACTCATCACAGAATTGTAAACATATGAAGCTAAAGACAATACCAATTAATAGAAGAGAAACAAACAATGGGAAGCTAAGCAAAAAGATAAAAGATAACTAGTGGGCCATATTTACCTGCAAGGTACGGGCAAGTGCAGCCTGGAATTTATCCAGGGGAAGATTTACAAAACGAGGAAAGATACGAAGAACCTGGGAAACAAATACCAACATATGTTAACAGTATTAATACAATACTATATTCACTTTGAAAGAAGGAACGGGTCACAACAGTTAGAAACTAACAGTTCATTCAGGAAGGTACAAAGCGTAGCAAATAAAAGTAACACAAATAAATCCAATTAAAGTCACGATATTCTGTTGTAAGTGTTTGGGTAAAAGTAACTTTTTTAGTTGCTACGAAGCGGTAACTTGTAATAATATTAATTATTAAGATAAATATAAAATCAAATATAACCATCTCCCGATGGCCTACTGGGTAGATCACTTGCCCCCCATGGGGGAGGACAAGGGTTCGACAACGGGGGTTTCAATCAGAGTTGGCTAGGGGATGCTTCAGAAACGGCCACAGGTAAAACCAATTATACCGTGAACATCTAAGCCAAAGGCTTGTCGCCCCCGAAAGGAGCCCTAACCGGGAAAAACTCCTTTTTTTAAAAAATTTGGAGATAAATATAAAATTATCTATTCCTACCTTCAATCAAATGATTCCATGATTCTTGACAAGAACGCCCATTGTTTAGAAGTAAAAACCATGTTATAACAAAACTAGAAACAAGAAAAGAGAAAGACAAGCAACCAATTCAAAATACTTGCAATAATAAGAACGGTAAAGAAGAAACCTCATCTTTTGGTAGGAACGGTAATACTGGAATAAGAATCTCTGAATCCTGTGATGTGACAGAATGTAAACAAGTGTTTGAACGTAGAGTTCTATCTTCGATAAAGATAACAAAAATTTTACCTTCAACTTGGTGTCATATAACTTTCTGATGGTCGCTATCAAGTCAGGAGAAGGAATTGCCCCATCTGTTAGTGTTTGCACAACCTGTTGAAAAGAGAAAAACTTGGAAAAGAACATTCACCATTTCTTGTGAGAACAATAGAAGTAGCATAAAGACCTGAATCAGAAGGTCCTCGCTTCCAGTAGGTGGATCTGCAATAATTTCAAGAAGCTGAGATGACGAGCCAATGGTGCGAACTAGTTTGGGGATTTGGACGCTAATTGCCTGAATAAAGAGAAAATAAAGATGCCAAACTTGATACTAGCATATTTTTCTTACTCATTTAATTAAAAAAAGAAAAAAATCACAGTTGTAAATTACAAACTACTAAACCTGCTTTGCTGCTTTTGGCATGTTCATGTAGACGATTAAAAGTTGACGGAAAAGAGAGTGTTTCTGCAACTCATAAAGATATAGAATGATTAATGAAATTCGAACTCAAAAATCAGACTATGAACAGAGTTAGATGATGATGATGAGTTTTAAGATGTCCAAAGAGTGATGCTACCTTTGTACAAAGTGCAAAATAGAGCGACATGCATCGCTGTGCATCGGTTATAGAAGGGGATGGAATGTTTTCAGATGTACAAGGTTGACCAGCCTCAGAGGAACTATCCTTGGTGATGGCACTAACTGATGACGGGCATTCAGTCAAAGGTTTTTCCATCTCAATGTCCTACATACATGAAATGAGAAGTGAAATATTCCATATCTAGTATTTCATTTTTCATATTAGATTTTATTTCCAAACCTTTGTAAATTCAGCATTGGAACCATCAGTGATGGCCTTATCAATGAAACGATCACCATTCATTGTAGATAATAGCATTTCCTTTGCAAAATCTTCTATTTGCTGAGAAATGGAGGGTATAGGATAAAGTCTGTTTGCCACCTGAAGATTCAACCACCCTGAATCAAAATCTAGAAAAAACCAAAAAGAAAAAAACCATAAACTTGCTCAGATAATCATTAGTAAATCCGGATATACCAGACGTATCGCCTTCGTTTGTACTTCCTCCAAGTGATGCACTGCACTCTATTCAAAAGTCCAAATATGGTTAGAAGTCCAATTTCAGGATTGTAATATAGAATAGTAACAATATACAGAATACATCAGTAGTTCAGTACCGAGACTGAAAAAACAATTATGCAATCACTACGCTTAGCTTGCTTGTTTATCATAGATGTTTTAACCTCACATGTTTCCTTGTTATAAACTTAATCTTGTAAGAAGATAAATGTAATATGTCAACGCATACATGTAAACTTAAAGTTGGAAAGGAATCATGGATTTTTATAAACTTTAAAGAAATATACCTGTAAAGCAATTTTTAAGCAGACATCTCTAGTGGGTGGTCTAAGCAGAATTAAGCTCCAAACAATGCTGAGACCTTGATGCACTCTCTCTCCACTGTGCAATTCCTCATCTATACTGCTCCCAGGAACACATAAGCACTCTAATAATTTAAGAACTGATTTTGGCAGGTAAGGAACTTCGCTTAGCAATCTACTCAAAGATTTGTCAGAGGGTGGAAAAGAATCTCGGAGTGCTTCTGCCTGCAATAAGTATTTAGTTTATAATATGCCTAATTGCCTACCAGAGGATAACAACACAAAATTGGATAACATTTACAGACCACTTTCAGAAGAAACATTTCATATACAGAAGTTGCAGTTGTCGAAGAAAAGAAGTCATGGTCAGCTTCTGCCTCTCCAAATAATCTATAGAGGACACGCAAGGTTAACTCGTGGCCCTGAAAGAATTAGTAACTGTCATCATCTTGAAAATCTTCAGTTCATACTAATCAGTTGGACTAGACTGGGACACTGGGTCAAAATTGGTTTGGATAAAACATACATATTTTTTATTTTGAGCAAATATAAACAAAAGGCTAATACTTTCAGAATTAAATCATATTTTGTATTCTGTTCTACTATTAAACAAGACAAATGTAGTACAGTGATTAGTGTGGTATGAAGCTTATTCTGTAACATCTCCTACAGAAAGGATGTATTCAGATTTAGTAAGTTAAACCTAGCAAATTCACATATATAGAATACTAATTAACACCAGTATTTTTCAAGATAGAGCAATGGTTGTAGATTATAATGTACTTGCCATTGTTTTACAAGTTTGCAGTTCTTAAAATTCGTAAGATTGAAGAGTCACTTGCTTATTTAACATAACATCTTTTTGGCATGAATGCTAACCGTTACACCCTTACACATCATGGAGTTGGAAAAATACCTCATGACTTGTATAATCTGATAGTATATGTGTCTGAAGAAGTCTCCAAGGGTCCAACTCCAAAGGAAACTACCACAACATGCAAGTAGTCAGGATCATAAATAAAAAATGAAAAAACAAAAAAAAATTCAGATTACTAGAGGCTAGGATTGTTACCTCAACTCCTAAATAAGAAAGTAAAGAAAAGCGAAGGTGAGAGCCTCCAGCAACTGCTATATGCTTATAAGCTTCAATAATGCGTATAAAAGCTGATCTCTGTATAAGATCCTTTTGCTCATCAGTGAGGCTAACAACAGGTGCAGACATCTTTGGCAGGATGATGTTAGATGTTAACTGAACAACAGAAGTTACTGCAGTGGAGGAGTTGATGCTGTTTGTTTCCGCTGCTTTTGGGCTAAGTTCTTCAGTCCTGTCTTCTGAAGGAGCTATATCATCCATTGATGATTTTGTAATTTGCTCTTCCTCACTATTCTCTTCCAAGTCAACAGAATCAAGTTTAATTTCAGGCATCCCGTCATTCCTGGCTGATGAGTCTAGACCAGGTATTCCGTTCTCAAGTTCCCCTATATCTGTATCATCACACGGTATACCTAAACTTACACTCATAGTAGTTATAGATATAGATGGTAAATCAGCAGAAACTGTTGGAACAGAGGGCACCAGGTCTTCATTGTTGCCAGAATCTGCTACATTACTTTCTTTTGGTGCAGGTTGTTCAACCTTCACTTCAGATTTCTGTAGAAATTAGTAGAATGGCAGAGAGAAAACAGAAACAAAAAGAATGGAATAACCTCCCAATGTAATTAGATAAGTATAGTAGAATTGAAAATCCTAGTACCTAAGTAGGGCTGCAAACAAGCCGATCTTTTTTTAACAGTTCAATCTCAAACTGGATTTGAGCTCAATTGACATTGCATTCAAAAACTTATATGTTGGAACACATAAGGAGTTGAGTTCAAGTTTTTAGGAACTTGACTTAAATTCTTATTGAGATTTTCTAGACACGTATCATATGCATAAACTTATGGACAGGTTTTTGATGTATACTTTAATTCAAGCCTGAACCAAGATTGCTTTATCAAATGTAGTTTTAAGATATTTTCAAGCTACGCGAGTGCGTGAATTGGAAATCGCTAATCAAGCACATATCTGATGGACACTTTTGAGCTATTCGAGCTCCCAGTTTTTAATCAAGCCGAGCGCAAACCTGAATCAAAACGATTCATCAAGCAACTTAATTGAGTTCTAGCTTAGCCAACACCGCCTATCAAGCTCAAACCAAGCTTAGCATGTTTGCAGCCTTAGCCGGAACTCCAAGATACACCAACCTCAAAGATTATGGTAAAATACTAATACGAGCATACCTCATCAATTTGTGTGTCCAAAGCAGAATGTGTAAGTTGAGAATTGGTGGATGGCGAAAAGATGTTTATCAAATATGCAGAGAGATTATTAAATTGTGTAGCACTGACAGCCGTAGCAGAATGGGACCGAGTGTTGGCTGACTCTTCTTCAGGGGGAACTCGTGGAAGATTTGGCATATTAGCTATAACTACTTGAGCTAATAAATCAGCAGATATACTACTAATAAGAATTTCTAACATTCCAGCAGACTGTTCACCCTGGGCAACCAATGAACTAAACATAGAAACAAGCTGCTGCACTTTGCCAGTGTCTACATTTTGTTCTGCTGTGTTTGAGGAATTCCCATAATCATTGCCCTTTGAGTCCTCATTCAAATTCGGGGTTGCTTTCACACGCTTTCCAGGTACAACATCATCATTATTCAGATCACTAGAATCCTGTACTTCGGGCCTTTTCCTAACCGCAGTCAAATGCACAGTATCACGTGCTTCTATTGCAAGTGGTTTTATATCCTGTAAGAAACCGAGCATTCAACTCTATTCCACAAGATTACTATAAACATGGTCGAGTTGGATAAGAGTTCAAAGCAGGTGTGGTCGAGTTAGCTAACAGGTGAAAACAGGTAACCTCTAACAAGGGCTGAACCGGATTGACCTGCTAAAACTTTTTGTCCATGTTTTGAATTTTGTAAATAGTGCATTAAATACGTTTACAAAAGCAACACAATTATAATAATAATCTCGTCTTTGAAAACTTTTACAGCAACTTAGGAGGTAGTAAGCATCTAATTGAGTTTTGAGCGACTATTGACCCACTCAACCTGCTTAATATTTAGCTAAGTTTTGTATCTGACCCATAGGAAATGAGATATATAACTCAAACCGACCAATAGTTATTAAAAAATTATGATAATGACATCAGGTACCTGTGCAATTAAAGAACTACCACCAGAAACTTGATGGAGAGCTTCTTCAGCCAGCTTACCAGCACCCATTTCTCTAAGTGATCCAACTAAACGATCTCGCCACTACAAGAAAAGTTCAAGGACAGTGAAAGGAAAATATATTTAAAAACTTGAAATATGGCAATTTGTTGTTTATCTGTCATAAAAGAAAGACATACATGATTAATGAGATGACACATCACAGCCAAGAAAAATGTAGATAAGATTGGACAGAAAAATGAAATATTTATAAAGATAGAATACATGGCTCAGCTCCAGAAAGGCAATATATTGTCTTGATAATCACATACTCAAGGGCAACATGATTTAGCCATGGAAAGTTAACATATTCTGGGAACATTATATAAGCCTGAAAGGTCGACAGGAATATCTATTTGCCTCGGCATTAAATAGATAATACTAGAGGTGGTAAAATGGATGTGTTGGGTAAGGAGTGAATGTGTTTGGGTCCAATGTGTAGTTTTCAAATGCAGATCCACACAGGTCTTGACAGCCTGATGGGTTGGGCTGTACCACCAACACATTTTAGTAAAGAAAATTCAGACTAGCTGAATAACTAGTATATCAAATATGATTAAAAAAAACTATAATACTTAAAAAATAAGGAAATGGCACTCTAATTTTCTAACAAGTAATTTAGGATGTTGTAAACATCCTAAATGCACTTTGAGCAACTTTTAACCCATTACAGTTTTTACTACTTTTTCAAATAATTTACCTCCTTGACACTTTGGAGGTAAAATATAACCCAAACCAACCCAGTTCTAAATAAATAGTCAAGAAATGCCACCTTTGGATATTAGTGGATTAATGGATGTGTTGATCAACACTAAAGCTATCCTATAGTATCCCTCCAAATTAGGGCATATCAAGAGGATTCATGACAGAACTAACAAAATACAAAAACCCATGTTGAAGGAAAAATCTTTTGCAAGACTAAAGTTCTGATAGATAACATATTGATTAATTAACTGTGGAACAAGGGAATCCACTCAAAGCACAAAAAGATAGGAACCAACTAAGGAACTTTGTAAGTATATAGACAGATTGCAAGCACATGAAACAAATAAAGAATGTGGAATAGTTACCGGCGCAGCACCCGGGTGTGTGCATTTCAAGCAGGAGAGGAAGGCATTCTTTAAAGCAAGATGCACCCCCGAAACATGACCAGCTTTCACAGCACAATTTGATGGATCAAGACCAAGTAAAACTGGAAGAATACGCCCATAAAATGCAGGCCTTTTCTTTGCAATTGCTGAAAGGCTGTGTAAGCAAATGATAAGAGAATTAGTTAAGGTGAGAAAAGCTACAGGACTCTGAGAAGCATTAGCAATGTCAACGAGAACAAGAACTCCAAACTATAAAGAATAACATGTGAATGAACATTTCGAGTAAAGCAAAGACATGTTCGTTTATGAACTTACCAAAGTGTTCATTATTTTAGCTTCTGAATCTGGAAAAAACATGTTTTTCTTCTAAAAAAAGAATTGACTACTTAACAACTGATGAATCACAGTTCTAGAGCCATGATAATAAAGCAAAATTTCATCTTACTCTCTCTTCCCTCCTTATTTCCAGTTCCCCACAACCCACAGTGCTTTCTAACACAGGAGTACTTACGGACTTCTTAAAATGATTTTAACTTGATAAAATACAGTGATACTGCAAACATTCCACGATGGAATGAGCATTGCAACATATATCTGCACTAAAAGGGATCACATGCTCCACAACTCAATCTGTAAAAGGGGAACTCATACTATTATACTTGAGCTATTACTTTTGGCCAGTTAAAAGTAGAGTTAATGACTACAGTTATGCAATTCTATGGGGCACAGGAGCCAAATATGAAACCTGCACTTGCCATGAATCCCACTAAAGGATTTTGAACATTTTAGTTGTACATGTCGTTACTTGTGCAAAAAACATGTTTCATTTCATAGAGAAAGTACCATAGCATATGCATGCATGAAGAAGATCAAATACCTCTTGATTAGCACAATGACCACCATATTGCTGAGTGACTTCACAGCTGGATATCTTAGCTGATCAAGCAGCAAACCCAGGTTCTGACTGGCTTCAATTGATAAATCGCCAACATTAAGTATGGCATGCCCTCCACGAAGCCACGCTATGTTAAACTCACCTGTACCCTCAAGTGGTCAGACAGAGAACATCAATAACCACAAAATCACAAGATGCAACAAAGAATTAGTACATTCAGGTATATACCAAAAAAAGAAAAAAAAGAAAATAAAAGGTACCTCCAGAAGCGTGATCTTCAGGTGGTTCAGAAGACGCGCTAGGATCAGCAGTATATAAAAGAATCACTGCTTCAACGAATTTCAGTGCAAGCAACTTTCTCCCATCGCTTTCCGGCTTGCAAAACATGTGGTTACAGAGGATTAGGCTGCATATGAACTATGCAAAAAAAAGATTGCCAAATCTTTGAGAATGGTGCTCACCTGGTATGCCAACGAATATATTTCATCTTTAAGCTTCAACACCCATAACCATAATGACTCAAGAGAACCATCCAACTCACTTGAATACAGACCCTGAAAGATATACCTTTTAGTATCTCTGAAGCTATATATTTTGGAGAGCAAATTTGATATCCATACTCGTCGAGGAGGCAAATCAAAGATCACATGAATATTTTTAAATTGGGTCTTCTCTACTGCTAGAATTGTCTTTTTACACTAAATTATAAAGGATAAAGAAGCCAATGCACTGTGTGTCTAGACCCTTTCACCATCTCTTTGGAGTGTTCCTTATGAAATTATTAACCGTAAACATACCATTCTATGACTATTATGGTCACAAATTCATGCACAAAATACAATCATCAAGCAATAATTCTAATCCCACTAGGTAAAGATCTTAGTCCACATCCAACATAACCGCTGGACCTATGTTATTTGTAAACAAATGATGAGCCCTAACCGTAGGACCTCCTTTTTTATGAGGGAAACTCCATTAGCTCCTTAAAAGGAGTTGATATTGAAATTGAGTAGCATTCATTATCTCCAGCTTACTTAGCTCATAGCTTTCATTGATATACTAAATCCTGAAAACTGCAAATCCCTCTATCTTGGTTTTAAAAGGCGTAAAGCGCCCAAAAGCGCTAAGGGTCCTGGAAGCCGATGCGCTAAGCGCTAAGCGAAAGCGCTCGCTTTAAGCACACGAAGCGCCCAAAATTCACAAAAAAAAACATAATACTTATAAATTACCTAATTTCTATACATAGTCATAATGTCGTATACTACCTTATAAATACTTAAACACCAAAGTGTCAACGGCTCAACGCATGTATTCAAAACTCAGAAGTACTTAAATACCAAAACATATTTATAAATTTACTTATAAGTTATAAATACTTTAAATACTTATATACCATTAATCATTGTCAATCCAAAAGTTGACTTATCGACTTGTCACCGCTCTAGAGGATCAAAATTTAGTAATTTGGATGATGACTCATTGTTTCCTTACCTGAGCCCGTAATATAGAAACTAACCACTTATAACTTAAAGCCTGTTAAAGGCTGAAACTAATCAAGACTACCTTAAGCGAGCTCTTTTTCTCGCTTTTCGTAATCGTAGCGCTTAGGTATAGCTTTAGCGCTAACCCTCCTCGCTTCGGTTCTTAAGCGCGCTTTTTTAAACCAAGACATGATATGGTTCGGTCTTATCCACTTAGTGATCTCAATACTACTGTAAAGTTGATGACATTCTAAAAGATGGTAGTTAAGATAGTAAAATGTGGCCTTTGTTTCAAACATTTCTATTTTCAGTTTCAGGAGTATGTGGCCAAGGAGAAAGAAGATAATGAGACACCAGCATCTGACAAATCAACTAATGAGCAAGACGACATTCCCCTCTTCTATTCCGATCTCATGCCATTGCTTGTACAACACTTTTCTTTCATCATCTGCATAAAAAAATAACTTAAGGAAGTTTACTTGACTGTATGATTTGTTGGTAGGTTGATAACAAGCCAAGTGTTGGTGACGATGCATTTGTGTGGATGGGATCATTAGTTCCTTTAGTGGCTGATTTTGTGAATGGGAGATTCACTTTCGAGATGCTAACTATATCTACAGGGAAACGTCTACATTTCCCTGCCTATGACAAATTCCTTACAGAAATCAACAAGTAACTCTTTTCAATCATATTTCAGCCTTTTACGTGGAATCTAAATTGGAGGCATAGATAATATGTTATAGGATAATGTATAATGAGGTCATCTGACTATTTAACGTTTTTGTTTGAAGTCACCTAACTATTAATAAATATTAATTTATATACGTAAGTAGTATCTACTTCCATTTGTACCACAAATACGGCTAAAAGCTTTCAAGTTCATGAAAATACATGGGTGTTGTGTAAATTAGTTTCAATGATTAGGTGGTCTATAGTAAAGAAAAGTTGAATATTTGAGAGACATTATGCATTATTCCTGTCTTGTCCATTCTCTTACTTTTGTAGGTGCATAAAGCATTTGCAAAAGCAAGCAACGCCGACGAGCGTGGTTATGGTGGATGATGAGTTCATTTTGCATGTTGAGGGAACTGCGAGTTCACAGAGAGTTGTACGCCACATTGGAGGACAAAGCTGGCCAGGTTTGTCTTGATTTTCCATTCTCGTGGATTATTATTCCAATGTAGATATCATAACTTCATGATTGATTCTCTAGGTAGGCTCACATTAACCAACTATGCTCTCTACTTTGAGGCCTCGGGTATTTTTGCATATGATGATGCAATAAAGCTTGATTTGTCTAAGGATGTAGAGCAGTCCGTAAAACCAGCAGCCACCGGCCCTCTTGGTGCTCCTCTTTTTGACAAGGCGATAATTTATGAGTCCGCTGAACTGTGAGATCCCTACTTCATATATTGATCATGTGTTGTATGTTTATGCTGTAATAACATCTCAATTTATATGTCATAGGTGGAATTGCCAACACAATTACATATAAATGGGTCAACTTAGGTTATGTATGATCTCTAAAAAGTCAAATGGTAAAGCTAAAGGACTGATTAAAAAGCTAATGGATCACTAAAAGTGTATGTATTCAAATGCATAAAAGCCTCCTAAATTCCTTTACAAGAGATATAGATTATTCTATAATAAAATTGTTTTCCTAATCATAATTTAGCACAGACTGCAGTGTATCCAATATAAAACCCGCTACTAGTAAACTCGACCCACATACTTTAGTGTGGTATTGGTGTTACTAGTCTTATCTTTAAAAATACTTTATGCTACTTGCCCTCCATTGGCACATTGATAAAAAGGGTTCAAAGGTTGGCGTATTTTTCTAATCACCCAGTTAATCAATTATTACACCTCTAGTTTATGGGAATATGTTCATGTAGATTGTAGATTTTACAACATAATTCCACTTTTTCCTTTGGGGTCATGTAGGCAGGATGGTGTCCAAATTGAGTTCCCAGAAATGACAAGCTCCACAAGGCGTGACCATTGGCTCGCTCTAGTGCGGGAAATCATGTTATTGCACAAGTTCTTAAAAAAATATGAAGTCCAAAACCCTTTACAAGCTTGGGAGATGCACGCGAGGACTATATTAGGGATAATTAGGCTCCATGCAGCCCGAGAAATGCTTAGAATTTCTCCACCTGACCCCAAAAGCTTCCTCATCTTTTTCTTGTTTGACGACCTTCCTACCGGGAGTAACGTACTAGAAGAGCTTGCCGAGAGTCTGAAAACAGTGGACTCTGGGCACCCGTGCAGTGCTACTAACATACTCCATAGTTTAAATGTCCCCCAAGTTGTTACTAGGCACACAGAAATGAGAGTGGGTGAGCATACTGAAACCACAAATAATAGACCTGATAATCTTTCGTCTTTAGAAACTGCTGTTGAACAAGTTAGGGAGGAAGCAAAAGAGATCAACATGGCGAAAGCGAAAGCTGATGAGTTAAAAGACGAAGGAATTGGCAATAGTGCTCTTGTATTGATGGTACGTTTCTTACAATTTTTTGCTTCATAATGCTGTAAAATGCAATAGATGTGAGAGTTTCACACACTTTTCATATTCAACTTGGTGAAATGCTTACATTTAGTAGTGTCCGGAACTATAAACCAACATGAGATTTTTCGTGCTTACAACTGTAGAGATGGACTTACAAGAGTGCAAAAAAACATAGGATATTAGAGTATATGCGTGTAGAGGTAAATTTGTTACATCCTATTTCCTCATTCAAGAGGATTTGTGTGGAAATTTGGTGTAATAAATTGATCTAGTGTAGTCAAATTTTATGCTTTTGAGTTAATTTACCTGTGCAATTTTTTTTTTTTTTTTGCTATAATTATAAAGGGAGGGGATATGTATACTACTTGTTTCATCCATCCACCAGCTTCAACTATTTTACTAGAGTTAAATTGATCAAGGGCGAAATAGTCAACGTAGATATTTTTATGTTGGATTAATGGAACAAGCGAGTTACATATCACTTTCGAGTTATAAAGTTTGTGAACTTCTCATGAATTTTGCTTTTCTCCACATGTATAAACGTAGATGTCTTTTTACACTTTCACAAGTGTGAAAAACTTGGGAGTTATACATATACTTCTAAACATGGTATAAGAAGTGTGTAAATAAAATGTGGCGACTTAAGTAGATATGATGCATTACAAATTTACCCTTAGTCACTTATGCGGTTACGCCTTTTTTTATTATCTAAAAAGGTTACATCTTTTTCACTCGTAATTTGTTAACATCTTTCATGGTAATCTCACACTCTCCAAATCAATATCATTACAGGAATTGGTAAAACCGTTAAAAAGTGCTTGGCCGTGGTTTCAAGAGGTCATCCAGTGGGAAAGACCTGCATCCACCCTCACAGTGATCAGCCTTACCCTACTAGTTGTATACAAGTAAGGTGTTGTGCAATCTAATTAAGTCTCGGATATAGATGATTATTATAAATATATTTATGATCACTAAAAGTCTAAAACCATGCTTGTAGGGAGTGGGTTGGAAAAGCAATGGCGGTGTTCTTGATGTGGGTAGTCTCAAAAATGATCTGGGCGAGACGACACGAGGTAGGCAAGAAAACCAAATTTGTTGTGTGTACTGCTTCTGATCAGACAACAAGGGAGAGCATAGTGTCAGCACAACATGGACTCAACACCGTATACAACATCATGCAGCTGGCGAACATTTCAATATTGAAGATATGGTCAATATTGTTGTCCAATGCCCCTAAGGTAACTAGAGGCGACATTTGGACTCGTTTACCTACAAACAAGTTGATTTACGTTATGTATTGCATTAAAATAGGTCAAATGGTCTGAAACATTGAGTGTATTCAAATTGGTAAAACTTGGTCCCATGATGGTGGTTTAGCGATTGAGACATGTAGCATAAAACAAAAGTGCGTGATCAAGTTCTAACCTCATGTCCTTTGCTAGTTTGCTTAATTAAATCTCATCTCGGTCCATTGAGAACCTACAATGGGTTACCTCAAAAGGTTTGCATAATTCCCCTTAAATTCCTTTTATGTTAGAAAGAATACATTATTACCGTAACAAAATAGCTTTTTATAGTTCAGAAAATTTTAAAATTTAAGGAAATGCAGTATGCGGTAGACTTGTTCAACTTCATCCGACCCACTCACCAACCTACCCGATCTGCATTTTTTGGCCGCCTTTGGCTATAAAATGTTACTGTTCTAATAGTTGTTTTTTTTCATGTTTTACATTATTGTTGAATGTTTTCTTTAAATTTGTTGCAGCACACGGATAGTGTGATTATGGCATTGACTGGGAGTGCAATTGCATTAGCAATCATCCCCTTAAAGTTTATCATCATGGCCCTAGTCATATTGGCGTTTGCGACAACATCAAAGTTAGGCAAGCTCGTTAAAAAGAAGAAGAGCGACATGGGGAATCATAAACTAAAAGGATGGTGGGATTCTATTCCAGTTATTCCTATTGAAATTGTAGACAAAATAGAAGATATTCCCAAAGCAACAAAAACAGAGTAGCACACGAGTACCACGGATCAGTTATAAGTTTCTGATGTTTTGAATGCTTCCTTCAGCATTTTCCTTTCAATTTTCAGATGTTAATGTTCATAGCATATTGATAGATGTTGTATCTACATTAGTTTGCGATTTGTTATGCGTTTGTTTTTATCCTTCTGGCTCAAGGCAGTAGGAACAGCAACTGTGGTGGAAAAGGCCAAAAAGGACACACGCATGGAGCTAAAGCTGATTAGGGAAAGATGTAATAACACAGAGAATAAACCGAAATTTAGTTTCATCTTATGTTCCTAGTCAGTACAAAGATCAAGTTTTGAGATCAGGGCGCAAAAGCGAGCTGCAACTCTGACTTCTAGCGACAAAGCTGGTGATCTGATAAGCACCGAGTTTTGGTTGCAGGCTTGGTTTTGTTCTGTCCTGCTCTAGGTTCCTCTCACCTTCTCCAGGTCCGGAAGATCTGAAAAAAGGTCCACCAAATTAGGCACATTTTGTGCAGTTTATTGATTGATCAAAATAGTGAAAACACGAATCAACCCATTGATGAGACAAGCATGTCAAAAGGATGATGACACTACATATTTGAGCGTTTGAAACCTTCTAAACTGTTCTATTCAGAAGAAATATTAGATTCATTACTTTTAGCTGCCTGATTTAACCATTTTCCCGCCCATAGATGCATGATTTTGCTTATATTTGTTCACAGAACCATTTTATGTTCCCAAATAAGCATGATGAAACTTCATATTAGATCATCAAAAACAGTCGGGTTTAGAAGGAGCGATCTAAATTTCTAATGATCCGGCAATCGAAAAATGAGGACTATATCAATTCAAACTATCAAAACTCACATAACATTCCATCGTCGCCACTGCTTCCATCGTCATCACTAGCATACTGCCACAGAACAGAACCATTAGTTACTTACGATCTCAAACCATCATAAACATGCTATGGAGACGACGATTTATTATCAAATAGTCAAAACGTTTCACATGGATTTTGGACTCGGAAAATTGTAGATAAGAATAACAAAACGTTACCCAGGGACATGATCTTACCTTCAAGTCATCATCATCAGAACCTGCAAAACCAGATGAAGGTAATTGTAAATAAGCATAAATTTGACATTTTAGAAAATAATTCATAACACAGAAAGTCATGGTGACTGAACTTACCATTATCCGATTCTTCATCCTCGTCACACCATCTATTCCAGTCAACCTTTATATATGGTGCAGGTTTCTCTTCGGATTTCAGAAGACGTTTCCACCAACCTTTCTCCTCTTTCTGAACAGTGCAGAGTATATTCCTCAAACCCATTTGGGTTTTGCAGCTCTGTAAAGAGATTGGAAATGAAAAGAATCAGGAGCTGTTTGGAATTGCTCGTTACAGCTGCTAATTTGCTCATTGACTTTTGAATTAGGCAATTTAGAAAGTAAGCAACTTAAAACTCTTATTCAAAGCAAATTACTTAACCTCACAAAAAATAAACCCCAAACACACTTTTCACCAAAGATGATTGAACAACTTCGGAGATCAAACAGAGATGTAGGTGGTACTTGGAAGATCTTGCTGTTGGCTCTATAACAATTCCACACAAGTTCAGTTTCTAGAGTAATGGATTACCCTCAAAATCTGAAGTTCTGATGTTCATTATTAGTTAAAGTGCTACCAAGGTTGTAAATAGCGCTTGGTGGTATACAGTCGGTCGACCTTAAGCGATTAATCGGCCTAGGCGGTGATTAATCGGTTTCTAGGCGGGGACCCTAAATTATAAAGGAATTTATCTTTAAAAAAATAAATATTAGCAATACCATAACAAAATAAGTCAATAACCATAAAAAAGTATAATAAACTTGAAAAATAAAAACCATAACTTCATAATTAGTTTAGTAAACCGCCTAGGGCCGCCCAAGACCGCCTAGGACCAATTTTGACCGACTTTGACCCGACCGATAAATTTGACCGATCATGTGATTTGTAGGTCGGTAGACCACCGAGTACCGCCTAGGCCGCTTTTTACAACACTGCTTATAAATTTTCTGGTACTCAAACCCGAGATCTTAAAGAGAACAACCTTTTACACTATGTGATGCATATATTACAAAAATCCGCAGCAACACGCGGAGAAAATACATCGTAATAACATTTCTAAGGGGGCGTTTGGTTCACAGATTGTTTTCCAATGGAATTGGAATTTGAATTGGAATTGGAATTGGAATGTAAAGGAATTTGAATTGGAATCCAAATCCTAGCTTATTGTGTTTGGTAGTTCCAGGAATTGAATTTAACTTCCCCACCGTAACCTACCCAATTCGTGGACGAAGCAAGGAGTCGCCACCACTGTCGAAGCAAGGAGTCGCCACCACCAAAAT